>JBBPLL010000039.1:0-103074 GCA_038089755.1 Leccinellum rugosiceps | reverse complement strand
AAATTTCAACTATCTGGCTGTTATCTACATGTAAAATACATCAACTCTAGCTAGTTTAATTTGTGTTGTCATAAGGCAGGAGGAATATCAGGGAATATCATCTCCACACTGATTTCCTGATGGATAGCATCCATATAGTCGGTGAGGTTCAACTCTGGCTCCCCGAGGCCGACAGTGTCCCATAAGTGAAAAGTTCTGCCACTAACGGAGACGGAGTACCGACAAAAAGTGGATGTACAACCCAGGGCATCCGGGGAGACCCTGGCGACCTGGCAGCCTGCAATCATGTTGATGACCGAGCTCTTGCCTGCGCCCGTCTCTCCAAATAAGACGATATTAGGCGACGACATGGTCAAATAAAGAGGATGAAAAAGGATAAGACTACGGGGAGGAAGGCAGCCGTTGAGATCAAGGTTTGGCCACCATAGTATCCACCTACCAATTACACAGAGAAGCGTTGTCTTAGTTGTACGAGGGATCTAGGGACCAGACAGGATGAGGAATGAAGGATGCGCCTGCGAGTAATAAATAGATTAGGGAGCGGCAGTGGCAACGCCTCTAACCTACCTTGATCACGGCATCACCGTCATAGCTTTGGAGCGAGCTTCGGTAGCGACAAACAAGAGCAATCAAAGGTGCGATCCGCTCGGCCCGATTTCTTCAGATACTCCTTCGATAATGGCCTCCAAACGATTCTTGTCCCCCGCGCCTTTACCTCCCCCGAAGCGTCAGCATGGCGTAGCCTCGCGTTCTACCCGAGGAACTGCCGTCACATCTTTTGACAACACCCTGTACGACGAGCTCATTCTCTTCATATTCTCGTTTCTCGACGCAAGGGACCTCTGTGCCGTCCAGGCCACCAACAAGAACTGTGCTAGGCTCACGTGTGACATCCAGGTGCATACTTGCGAATTATACTGCCCTTGAGATAGACCATCTATTACCCCTCCGCAGCTCTGGAAGGCGCTCTTCGTCAGAGACTTTGGGAAAGCCCGTCTTCGAGGTGGTAAAGGATTTTATGGCAGACTCCCAGATGACCGCGTCATGAGAGGACTTCCGTCCCGTGCATCCCTTCCTGTGGACGACTCGGAGAGTCTCAACTGGAAGTGGATGTACCGCATCAGCTCCAACTGGAGAAACGGTGGGCATCATCAAGGTGACTCTCTTGCGTTGGCCATCTCATTCACACAACCAAGGTCGTTGCGCCGTCGATACCTTGGGTGATAGCGCTCCAGCCTCTTCCCCACTCACGGGGACACCAGGGTCCCACCTCTTGCTCTCAGGCGCTCTGACCATCTCAGCTTCCTCAGAGCTGTCCCACCAACCTACCATTCTCCTCAGACCTCATCCAGATACCGTCTACTCTCTCAAATGTAGATATAGCACCACTACTGGTCCTGTGCGGATATCCACCATTGCTATCGATCAGTCCCGTCCTTCGCCCAGGACACCTAAGCAGGACACCCTTCTACGTTTCGCGGCTTTCTTATCAACAGGGGAATTCAGTGTCTATGAGTACACTCCCTTGTCGTTTTCCCCGCGTCCGAAGCTCGCTTATATCCCATTGCCTCGCCACCGATCTCATGTCATGCAAGCTGCATACCATCACCCGTTGCTCGTCGCATTGTCCCACACGTTTACACTCATGGTATACGATCTCAGCGGAGACACAGTCAACCACACCCATTCGCTTACCTCGTTCACGAGCCATCCACCGACCTCTTTGATATTGTCCGCCATGCCCTCATCGACCTCATACAAGCTGGTCTTGGCTTACGCCATCCCGGTATACCCAGCACACTGGAGCGTCGGCGTCACCGAACTGATCATCTCGTCTTCTGGTTCCGTCACATCGACCGTCAGATCCTCTGGGACGACCAGTCCAACGCCGCTCTCAGCCAATTTCACTGTAACTGGGACACGTACGGCGCGTGCATTTGATGTTCCCCAAGGTTGGATCGACGACGAGAAATTAAGGGTCATGCGTGCTCAGTGGGGACGCAAAGTGAAGCAGGTCGCCGATACGCAGACGGACGGCAAGTGGGTCGTACTCGCCCCCGGCGACGCGTCCGAACCGCTTCCATCGCACGACCAAGGTGCCTCGAGCGATGCTTCGGGCTCCGGCGCGGCTTCGCAGTCACCGACCTATGTCTCCCCAGCGAGTCACACGTCGACGCAGCTCCAGTTATATCGGCTGTACATGCCACCATTCTCTTCCTCGCATGCGCCGAGACTCAGCTTCGTCCGCACGTTGCATGGACCGCTCGGACCTGTCCAAGCGCTAGCCTTGGCGGACGGGCGTTGTGTGAGTCTTGGTGTGAATGGTTCGATTTGGGTCTGGGACCTGGAGGGCGGGGATGGGGCGGAGATTGCGGGGCCAGTTCCGGGATTCGAGCGGGCCGACAGACGCGGCACCGTGGTGTTTGACGAGCGACGGATCGTGACATCTAGTATTCGAGGGATGGAAGAGCGTAGGTTCGATATCTAGTATCATATCAATGAATCGTGTGAGGCGGCCCACTGAGTGAGTGGTCGGCACAGCTTCTATCGAATATCGTTTGTGAGAGCCTCCGACGGCCGCCACCATCACTGGGAAGCGAAGGGAGTTTGCGTTTCAACGTACGCTCTTCTCGCTTCTTTTTCGCCCTTGACCCATTCCGAATGTCTTGATATTTCTCCAACACACACGAGTTGATCTGGACACATGGCAATTCGTATTAGCTGACGTCACCCAATATCCGTAGTTTAACAGTTCCGGTGATTCACTTGTCACCTCGGACGAACCCAGCGTCTCCGGAACTTCTGGCAGATAGAAGGGTCCTACGCAAACCCGCGGCGAGTGGAGCTCTTCAACGCCATCTCTCCAGATCTCATTGGTGCCGCACCACGATGCAATTAACGTGCTGCTGGCTGTACTTATCATCGTTCCTGACAGTACTTGCCGCGATGAGCTAACACCCCGTCGTGACGGGTAAGACAGCTACCGAGTTCCCCGGCTCCCCTTATAATCGAGACTTGGATCCCCTCGTGTTCGCCTCCCCCAACGAACCCACCTCGTAGGCCTGTCATACCAGTGCGTCCTTTCTGAAACGCTCTCGGAATCCACCCGAGTCATCTGACCACTGCCGTTCATTTACAGCTTCATTTGTCAATAATGCCTGATGTCGGACACACCAACTTTGTACCCCTCAGGGTGCCCGACATGATCGACAAATCCGATGTTTTTCCCCCTCCGCTCGAGTTTCAGAAGAATGACGTGGTCGACTCCATGTCACCACTCCACGCAGTCGAGTGCGTCTCGGCTAAACACGCACTCGCTCAAGACTGTGCCACCCTCCGGCTCATTGACGACGACATTGAGGAATGTCGAGCCCGCATCGCCCGCGCACAATCCCAAATTCGTTCTCTAGAACACCAACGTGACGCCGTTCAACGTCGCGTGTCCATCCATCGTGCACGGCTCAGCCCTCTGCGCGCCGTCCCTGACCAAGTACTCCAAGAGATTTTTAAGCACTGCCTACCAGACACGCCCTACATCGTGCCGAACGTGCATACCGCACCGGTGGTCCTCACCCATGTCTGTCGCAGGTGGCGAGTGGTGGCCCATGGCACTTCAGAGCTGTGGTCGTCCATTGCGCTACACGATCGTGGCATGTGGAATTATGAACTCAAAATGGAAATGGCGAAGCGGTGGTTAGATCGTTCTCGCTTGCGTCCCCTTCGTATGAGCATTACATGTCCCCCACACACCGATTTTGGGCCGAGTGGGGACCCGTTGTGTTCTGACGTCTTTCGGCTCGCTACTGCGCACAGCTCCCAGCTTAGTGATCTGTGCCTGACCGCGAATAGAACGTACCTACGCCAATTCATGGACCGCGCGCGCCTACCAGGGCTGCAATCTATCGTCATATCCCTCCACAACGTCCACCGTATCGACGAACCCCGGGAGCCGACCACACCTCCCCTGCTCTCCGTCCCCAATCTACGACACGTCGCGTTCAAGGGAGCGGGGTCCTCGATCGACCTCTTTCCCCGCAACCTCTTTTCGCAAATCACCCGCCTCTCCTTCGACTGCGGCTTGACGCTCGACCTCGCCTTGCTATTCCAGGACTTTCCCGGCCTCGAACACCTCACCCTCTCGCTCTCGCTCTCCCGCGATGCACTCCGCTTCCGACAGCCGCCACAAAGTGCCGATCGCAAGGCCGTCGTTTCCTCGCCGTCGCTTCGGTGCCTAGAAGTCTGCCTCGACGAGGGCATGCTCCGTGCGGGCGAGCGGACCAAGCTGGAGATGCTGCTGGACCAGCTCGCGCTGCCCGCGTTGGAGACGCTCGTCATCACCGTCGCCGCGTCGCTGCACTCCCAGCTCCGATTCCGGGTGCGAAGCGGGAGTGGGAGTGGGAGCGAAGTCGGGGTGGCACGGTCGGGAGGGCTGGGGGGGACGCAGTCGGAGGTGGAAGGGGTTCAGGGGACCCTCGACGCGGCTACGACGGCGTGGGCGCGCAATCCGAGCGTGGCCTCGCTTCTATCACGAAGTTCTCGATCTGATGGTGATTGTGCCGCGCGGCCGCCGCCGAGGTTCGAGTTTCGGGATTTGTCTTGGTCGTTATCACCGTTGGCTTCGCTGCTACTGCGGACCGCGGAGGCATGGACATAGAAGATATTTGAAAACAAGGATGGTAAAATAAAATTAAGGGGAGGGGAGCGACGAAGATATGTATTATATGACCCGTCGGATATGATGAATTTGTATTTTTCTTTCTTTCTGATTAGTATCTCTGTTTTTTTCGTCACCGTGATCGTCGTCGTCATGCCATCTGTTCCGTAGCCGACGAGGTGTCCACACGGACCACACCCCCTCGTCGAGGAAATGAAAACTTGCCTTGTCCTCCGGCTGAGCGAACGAAAAGTAAATTTCATCAGGTCTCTTGTGGCTTATTTTTTGGTCTGGATGATTTGTGGCAGTCGCCATCAAATAGTCAAGCGGCCGCAGCTGAAGTGCAGATACATTCCGGACGCAGGAAGGATATAATGAGACGTGTTGGCGTTATCTTAATCTACAATCAAACCAGAAGGAACGTCATGTGTTGTGCTCGCGCGATAGCGGGAATGAATATGATATGGGACACGCCAAAGTATGCAGTCATTTCTGCGAGCCTATCAAGCCAATCACCAACAGGCGTCTACTGATAGGAGTAGAGCCCGTTGGCAAAACCTCCGTACTATCCAACCACCAATCCAGGTGAGCTCTCATGGCGTCTGCTGAGGGACTCCCTGACTCTGGAATCCTGCATAGTGGAACGTCTCAACACCGTGGACAAGGAGGAATACGACGACTCACATTCCACGCTCGCGCAGTGCCTCCTCAAGCTCGGGGACCGTCAAATGTCGGGCACCCTCTTCGTGTCGCAACTTTTCGTCATCCATGGAGACGGCCTGCAAATGCCTACGTATCCGCCATGTGTTGAGGGAAGAAGGACCCCAGGCCGGTAAGCCAAGCATGCTTTACAGAAATGAGCGGTGGGGAAAAGAACACAAATGGAATCACCTTACATGCATACGGCACCCGGATTGCCAGTATTTTTCAGCGCAACAAATCCTGACTGCTTGCCCTCCGTATGAATGGCTTCGAATATGCCGCGGTGGTTGATTATCCCAGTCAGTTGTCGATTGCGCGCTCTAGACACGATACGATCGCGCTGACCCGGTAACACACAGGTAGAAGGAAGCATGCGAGGGGCATACAGCGCGGCGAGGGGAACTAGCTCCTCTGCCACGAGGATGATCATCAAGAACGGAACGAGTCTGGAAAACCAAAATGAGTCCCCAATACCCAGTACAGAGCCCATCATAAGAGAAAGACATACTTGAGAACATCTCGTCTATACGTCTCGATAAACCGTTGTTCTGCTCGAGAAGGCAACGCGCCACCAGATTTTGCGCGAGCAATAATCGCAGCCGACTGTTTTCTGTGGGTATTTATCGCCCTGAGGCCCCTCCAGTAAAATTTCTGGGGACGAGCGAGCGTTGAGTAACTTGAACCTCGGACGAAACATGGACGACACACCAAAAGTTGAAAGGCTTGGTGGGTGAACCGCTTGAAGGGGGTAGCATCTTTGGGAGCGGGTTCCAGCACGCCTCGTTCGGTCGCAATCACGATATCCTGCTTTGCGAGCGCCAACGGGCTAAGCGAGGATTCGACGGCTTCCGGAAGCCTGCTGTGCCGGGGTGGGCGATAGTACGAGGGCGAAGACGAGTCTTGCGGGGGGCGCGGAGGCGGTGTCGCGTCAGCTCGGAGTGTGGCGGGTTTGACAGGGCCGGGTTTGAGTTCAATCTTCTTGTTTCCGCGAGGAGGGTTCGGAAGAGGAACATTGGGATCGTTCGGCCCAGTGGCGACAGACTTGGAGGTGACAGTGGACGCAAATCTGAAATGAATGACTTGGTGGTAGTGGTGGGCCGATGTATATCTCGCTAAGCAAAGGACAGCCCCGGGCGCCGGTGAGCGCATATTTGGAGAAATGAACTTGAATCTGACGGTGGCACGAATCATTGAGCATGTACTTGTCGAACGAAACTTAAAATACTATTTCTGTTTGACTTGCCTGTTCAACGCAACATTCTTTGCTGCCACGGACTGTAACATAAAACCTGACGAAGCGGCGTCGCTGAATGTTCCACTATTCGTTCCGTAATGAGAAAAGAAGAGGGCAGCAGAGAGGCGTAAGTAGTGAAAGAGTAAGTTTAGTCGTTCATTGTTGGCCGAGTCGTCACGTCACCCGGTCGGGGACTTCCGAGACTCCTGCCGGCTGGCACGTTCAAGGGTCATAAACAACGAAATCCTCTTCTGTTCGCACCTCGTCGTTTCTGGATCATCACCTCACCGTCTCACTGAAGACTCTATTCGTACTTTCGTAAAGAAGAGGGGGATACGCCAGTGTGTGACTAGTGCCGCACCGAGCACGGAGCGGCCGGATGGAGTCACATCCTTGTCACGCTGTCATCTGACAAATATCTAATCCAATGTGCCCCACATACTGCCATCCCAAGATTATCATTATCTATTTTACTTGATTCATTTTTAGTAAAATGTAATGCATGCCGCCTGCCAGCAGCTGCTGGACCCGGGTCAACTCGAATCCTCGGAAAAAGTGCTCGATCGGACATCAAGGGCCTTGGCATAGCCGATTCCAGGGCCCATTGGAAAACCATACGATCCCCAGAAGGTTACAGTGACACGCCAACGGGAACAGCTGCTGACCCAGGCATTTCAGATTCGCTTGTGGTGAAATCATGAATATCCGGGCTGAGCAGCTCTGACAGTCGAGGAGATGCTCAGCGATCCTATTCGAGAAGATTGCTGACACGATGCAATACCAGAGTTGTCAATGCAGATCACTACTAATCGGAGGACGACGGTTGCCCGATCACAACCAAGTTTCCCCTGAGACGATCCATCGGATGTCCAATTTGAGGGTCTACCGAGGAGCGTGCGCAGGCTGGCAACTCTGGTATCATAGGGGCAAGTCGTTGCCATCTATAATCAGCTGAACAAGGTAATCTATACATATCAACGACTGACAGGTTGATTTCCTTCAAGTCGGAGAGAATGTGACACCACTGACTAATCGAATCCATCACATAGACTCGGCGCCGTCTTTTTGGTTTAAATGACAACGGTCCCTTTCAGGTCCCCGGTCGACCAAAGCGTCAGAGGAACGAAAGACTGAGGCACCCCGTCACTCTAGTAAAGTTCGTTTTCTTGGATTTGGTCGTCCTCTCGTCCGGAAATTACACAGCCAGATGAGTCTTGAGGTAAAAGCGACGTAATCATTCCACCGCGGAGGATGATTGTAGCCGGGTGTGAACAGAATATTTGGAAACCGTGAACCGGTAAACAGAGAGAAACAAGGGGATCCAGAGTCTCCGACGCAGCGTTCACGGTCTGCGGCATGCTTGTGGAGTGCATCTCCGTCTATAATTGTTGCTCTGACAATAGCTTCGTTTAGCTATTGTCACCTTGGTATGGTGTCATCTGCCAAGGACTCATATAGTCGATCGAAGGACCTACTATCTGATAATGTTCAGAGATGAGCCATGGAGGATGCCCTGACTAGAAAGGGCATATGTCGTTGTGGGTGCCAATTTACCAGTGGACAATAATTAGTGAGAACCCGTTTTGATCATTTGGCCTAAAATCGGACGGGTGGGGTCGAAATTTTGGCATGTGCACGGGAAAGGACACCCACATCGGGGCAAGGAAAGGAATAAGGAATGACTAACTTACTAAGAGCTTATACAGAACCTTGCGAGAATCTGTCACCTTGACCCTTGACTTTTCCAGGCAACTACCATGGTGCCCCGCGGTGTTGCTTCTCCATGTTCCGGGACTAGCACTTCACAGCCACTGTTGTAGTTGAGTAGGCCCCCAGGCGACCGTTTGAGAGCCCAAAGAAGCCATCCAACGACAAGGAATATCGGTTCCAAATGATCAGCGAGAGACGTCGATCATTCAAGTCGACTAGATGATTTGAGGATTCCTCATTGAGAGAGCTCACCTCAACTATAGAGCAGTAAGGAGAGCTTACCTCTCTTTGTGATTTTGCGTCAATATTGACGGGCTTTCCGCAACGGGAAGTATGAGTATGCAATAGCCAGGAAAGTAAACGTCGTCCGTTCCTGGGCGTCGCAGTTAGTCAAGTTCCCACTTGTCGATCGACAAAGCGTCTTGACAGAAAAAATAAAATAAAGGTAAAGATAAAGATAAGAGCCAACGGTGACGTTCATACCCACTCGTGTCAAATCGTGTGAGCGGAGAAACTTTGAAGTATGCCAGAAATGGTTCGAGTGTTCGCGCTTTGTGGAGATGGCGGCTAGCGGTGAATCTACAAATGGATGCCGATTTGGACTAGACGTCGTTGAGAACACTGCTTCAAGCTTGCCGATACGTACTTTTCTTGCCTCAACTTTGGTTGACAGGGAACAAGCAATTAATCCTGAAAGTAAAGTTCAGGTCCGATGGCAGAGGAGCGAAATGAAATAGGATCATCAATTGCCTAGTAGCTCCTATAAAGCCGAACAGTTGCTCAGCGACCGAGCCGGCAGCGACCAACGACGTAAAATTCAAGGAGCCGGTCGTAGCCTTGGTCCTGACCCACCCTGAGTTGAATCATGTCGGTCGCGTCGTTGAGCAGCCTGAAGTTGGACGCGCCAAACTTCTGCGTGCTGACGTGATGGTCGGAGTAACGAACGCAACGTTGAGTGTCGTGCGCTGACGTTGGAAAGTTACGTTGAACACCTGAACCCCCTTTCCCGACTCATCCCCCAAAGTTCATGGAACCCTTAGCCTTGCAAACATCTATCCACAATCCCTCGCTAGGCACCGCAACCGTAAACACCCTGAATGCGCTCTACCACCTCCGCGGAGACTCGCATACGTTCACATCAGAATCTCTTCCAACGTTCATTCCCTCCGCCACGACCCTCGTCGCCTCGGGCGCTCGCCCACCCGACGGGGAATCCCTGGAATTTATGCGGCAGCTCACATCAGGGGCTCAGGCGACCGCGATCTCAAACTTTTATGACAGCATTTTAGCAGGGCCATTCAGCGAGGAGTCAAATGGGGAATTCACTGACGTTGGCCTGTGGTTGGGGAGCGGCGGTTATCAGAGGGGTCATGAGATGGTGGTTCTCGCCTCACTTGGACTTGGTGAACGCCTGGAACGTTCTGGCGTGAAGGTGCGTGTGCGTGCTTGACTCTTAAACGGAAACATTCATGCGGCGTAGTTGACCACGAGGGTGTTTGAAACACCAACAGAATGCAGTGCAGGGTTTTCGGCTGCGTACCGGAAGCTGCGAAACGCACGCTGTTTTTGCACTTCTTCGGGTGGCGTCCGGACCCTGTGTTTCCTTGTAGGTGAAATCAATGATCAATGGTGCGGCCTCGTGAGTGTAACCATTACTTCGGACTAGCGAGGCACTTTTTTGTCTTGATTGTGGAGCATCACCATATGATGGAAGTCCATGATGCACCAGATAAGACCGCGAGGAGTAATCGCTTCGCTTGCTGTATGTATGTATTTCTTGGCGTTCGGGCCCAGCGGCGGTGGTACCGAAAAGATTCATCAGCGACTCGCTTGCAAGCGCTTGTTCCTATTCATTACCTTCGGGATCTCCGGATGGTAGAATACAATCGTTAGGGACGGCAAGCAGGCCTTGAATGCACTCCTTCCCGCAAGTGCTGTTCGTCATTCTTCCATAAACTGAATACGTTTTTTTCCCCCGGAGAAAAGAGATATGATAATATCAAGGTCAAGCGCTTACGTCTGGCAATATAAGCACTTTGGTTTTCGGCTGCCAGTGGACTTACTTTTCTCTCCCATGGGTGGGTAGTAACGGGACCTTTGCTGACCCGACTTTTACATCATTGTCGTAGCTGCAAGCTTGTCGGCCGACCGTTATCTCGCCGCGCCGCGAGAACAGATCAGTCAGTCGATTGAGTTCTGGCATGCAGACACCCCATTGATACAGCAAGCATTCCTCTTAGAATTCCATGCGTTATCAGTGGCGGGTTTGCATGGGGAACGCTAGATCCTCGTCATCATTCTTCGACGAGATCATGTCTCACCGGCACCAGCCGCAAATAACAACAGCAGCGTCCAGTGCTGCAATACGAGGTAGCCATTAAAGTACAGTGGGTCCAAGGAACGGATGATACAGATTAGATCAAGACGATAGCTAGTGGCACAGGAATGCAACGAGCGTAAGCAAATACGTGTATGTCAAGGTGGCGGAAGGACATGCAGGGTGCGTGGGTCACGAATCCAATCGCTGGCGCATCATAGCATCAGTCTGGTCCAAGATGAGGTCAAGATAACGGCTATCAATTGGCAGCGGTTCAAGTTTGGACCATGTTTACGTGGCATCAATATATTCGGGGTCGGGCGCTAGGACAACAAGATGGAAGCCGAGCATAAGTACCTTCCGGAGATATGAAGGAAGGGGATAATATCCGATCATGAATATTTGACAGATACCACAGTGTGGTAGTCGGCTTGAGAAAGCGGGAGCGTAAATACAGGGCTCGCAGGATCCTTGTCAGGGGTATCCATCCAAATATGGGGAGAATGGCCAGGAACGGAGAGTAAACGAAGTTAGGTTGGAAGAGGCAATTGTCACGGAGAAACCCACGATTGGTTTAGTACTCCTCGCGGCAGTCGGCTGGACCCGCTGAGTGGTTCGGAGTGTATCAATGGGGCGGTGGCGAACAAGATATGATGATTCTGGGGCCTCTTGCTCCGGGCATTATCGATAGCGCCACGCTGGTTGAAAGTGGTCCAAGCCAGATCTGCAAGTTCAGAACGACGCCACCGTCGTCATGTCCTGTTTTGAGAGGCCGTAAAAATCGGGTCCTGCAGGGTCATGTGCACAGCCACATTTTACGACGGTTCGCTTGTACAGCCACACCCCACCAGTCATGGGGTCGACGCCATGCCCCCCGCCGCCTGCGCCTGCGCCGAGCCTCCAAGATCGTATTCAGACCCTCACGGACGTCCACAGTCGCCTACAAACCCTGAGACATGTGCCCACAATGCTCCTGAGGCCTCCCTCTACCTCTCCGTTGGCAGATTTTGCGCCGTCGTTTGACGCAACAATCGATCGTGAATTTGCGGCGACGTTCAATTCGACACCCGCTCATGATTTTCAGGCGCTGAAAGAGTTTGTGGGTGTGATATGCTCTGACAAGGTGCAAGAAGCACTGGGAGCTGCGCGTGCTAGCGAAGAAGCCGATCAGAGTGAACTCGGGCTGTCATTCCTGAGAGAAAATAGGATTCGAAAGTACGTGTATACATCATCTGGTCAGAAACGAAAAACAACGTGTGCTTGCAGACGACCACAATCGCCCGTCGGCTCTCCACAGCCATACATGCCATCGCCGCCACGATGCTCGTCGTTGCTGGGGCCTGTTGAGGACGACGCACCGGCTATGCGAGCGGATTCTCTGCTCGAGTTTGTGCGCGAGTTCAACCGAGGACAAGCTGCAGAATTGAAACGGTCGACGAGCGGGGAGACGGACGCGGCGCCACTGCCCAAATGCAAGCTCGCGATTTGGACCCAGACGACGGCGATGCGGGACGAGCTCAAGGGACGTGGAAGGAGACTGACGAGCCCTGTAGTGCTGCGGTTTACGATAGAGGACGTGCTAACCGCATACGTTTCACTGATGTTTACGAACATGGAGGGCGCTCTCGTGGTGGAGAGCGTTACTGCATTCGGACCGAGAGAAAAGGTGTGTGTATGTTTGTGTATATCGAGAGGTATTTCGGCTGAGTATGGTCATGTAGAAGCTTCCGCACGAGCAGTCGGACTATCTAGCCTTTCAGGGGTTGAGTCGGCATATTGCCAAGATGCTGTTATCGCATCCACGCGTGCCTGTGCAGATGGTTATGGTGAGATGTGGTCATCTCGTAAGAAAGGCTGATCTTGATCTGGTAGAATGTTCTTGTGTCTTATCGAGGGTTGTTTGTGGAGCGATGCACGAGCTGCCAGCGGGTACTGTCTGCAGAGGGCCATATACCGCCTGTTGCAAGAATATGGGAGGGTACGGATCATGGAATCGGACGGTGGGAGGCGCGTCACGGCACGTGTGTGGAGAATTGAGGAGACAATGGGATTATTTTATTTTATTTTATTTTTGGGGGTCGAGACTGGTGTGAGCCCGCGATGAATGATGATGACTAATCGAGGCACCAACGAGATTGCGTTCCGAGATGGGATCGATCGACCTTGTTTGATCCTAAAAAGGCAATCACAATGCAACTTTGTGTCCGTCGCCACTTCCGACGTTCCCGACAAACCCACACCTTTGACCGCTTTCGAATCCCGATCGACATTTATTTAAATCTCGTCCAGAAAAAAACCCCTCACCGATCTTTCCTTCTCTTCTTCCATCATGAACTCTTCCCTCGCACAGAACATCATATCAGGTCCTCTCTCTCAGGGCACCCGCCTCGCCTGCTCCAACGTCGACCTCCTCTGGGTCATAGGCTATGCCCCCGATGAGGGCGACCAAGGCACCCCCATCTCAGTCAACTTCACCTGCAAGGCAGATCTAGCTCTCGGCGTACACGTCCGTCTCGTCGTCGGTCGCCGCGCCGTCACCACACAGGTCTGCGAAATGGACCCACCCGGTTCCGGTCGCTGGCAGCTCAAGGGCTGTGCTCCCTCTTTCTCAAAGCAAAAATCCCCCTCCGCAACCGTACCTCTCACCATTCAGGCAGTAAACAGGGAAAACCAGGTCATAGACTCGGTCACCTTTGGCGACTTTGTCTACCACGACACAGGTGAGTGGCCCGTTTCGCCATCGTCCACCACTCACGTGACGCCCACCCCCAAGACTCATCACAAGTCGCCTTCCAACCTCCCTCGCCACCGAGCACCAGTCATCTGCCTCGCAGACCCAGTCTCCACATTGTTTCCGGAGACCCCGCCGACCGTTCCTTCAAGCGCCGTAGCCCTTACAGCCAGCCACAAACACCTTCCTCCTCAGATTCCGAACATGGCTCCTCCACCTCCCGTCCCAATGCCCAGTCCATCACTCCCGCCCTCAGACGTGCCTCCCGTCAGCTCGGTTCCGAAACCGATGACCCCACTCAGACCGTCATCCTCGACATCACCACACCGCTCGACGCGTTGTGCTTTGGTTGGGAAGAGTCGGAGCTGCATGCTGGTCGCCGACTCGTCCGTTTCCAACGCCTCCAGGATGGCAACAAACTCATCGTCTCTGCCGAACGCATCTCGCAAGCAGAGTACAACTCGGACGACATCGTCATCTCGTGCATCTATCGCGAAGAGACTGACTCTTGCTGCGTCACTTCGGTCGATATCATTCACCTGCTTCAGCGCCTCGTCGAGGCGGATTTCGAGGTCGACGAGAAAAATCGGATTCGCAGAAATTTAGAAGGCCTTCGTCCTACCACCGTATCAAAGACTCGTCCCGGCTTCGAGTCCTTCTTCCAGCGCATCATGGACTTCCCTGACCCAAAACCACGAAAAATCGAAAAGGACGTCAAGGTGTTTGATTGGAAACTCCTCCCCCACGCCCTCGACAAGATTCTTTCCAAATACGTGAGTCCCGGCCTGCGATCCTTGCCCCTTGTTCACCTTTTGTGCAGTCGCTTCACGCCTCCCCTACGCCCAAGGACGGTGTGCCCTCTCCGTCTTTCAGCCCGTCTTTTCCTTCCGACATGTTCACCGAACCCTCGTATGCCGACAACCCTCCCTCGCTACCTCAGGAACCCCAGCTGGACGCATTTTACCTCTCTCACGTCTCCCCCATCGTCCAGCTCTCGCCGTTCCCGTCCGAGTGCAGTCCGGACTCGTCACCAGAGATGCACCGTCGTCCTTCGCTACAGGAAGAGCAGCTGCAGTCCCTCTACCTCAACACGGATCTCATGCGCAACTACTACTCCGAGCCGGACATAATTTCCACCAGCTACGGGGTGCCCCCTCCCGCATCCAGCCTTCTTCATCCGTCGCCCTTGTACAGTGCCGAGTCGTCTTCGTCGTCGGTGGGTGTGCTGCCGCGCGATACTGACGCCTCTAACTCCAACTCTGCCTCCGTCTCTCCCTTTGTCCCCGATCAAGCTCAGGCCCAGACCCAACGACAAGCTGACTGGGCGAGCACGATGACGCCATCCAACTCTGGGGATGTCCTGCTCGTGTCTCCGCTTGAGCCCTATTTTTCGCCCGTGCCCATGTACGGGTATGGCCCGTCGGATACCGCCGCGTCCATGGGCGATATGTATGTCCCGCCGCCGTCGATTCCATCGTCACTATCGCTGCTGCCATCGTCGTCATCGTATGCTATGCACGCGTACGATGCGTTCGAGTTCGAGGCGCTACGAGATCACAACGCGGGCGCAGTGCTGGCCAGCCAACACGCATAACAGCGGTGGTGGCGTCGGCGTTTTCGAAGCTACCACTGGCTGGGGTAAACTCTTCCAGGTTGCTGTATCGTTATATGTATGTATGCCCGTTCCCATCTCTTTGATCATCGCTTTTCCGTGTACCAAGGACTGGTCCTGCTCTCAATTTTTTTTATTCATCTAACATTTTTTACATCATTTGTTTTGCCTTGGGCCACTGTCGCATCTCTCAAAGGGGTATAGCCATGTAAAAATAACTTGTGGGTATGAATAAGAAACAGAGTTACAACGATTTTGCGAAAGGAAGGAGAGAGAAAGGATAGACGATGATACCATGTCAGATATATTTACAGTCGCCATCGTCTAAAAAAAAGAGTGATCATCCCCTTCGACCCGACTTGAGACTCCCAAAGCGGGAGAACCGGCCCTTGATGCTCCCGACCGTGGACGCCACGATCGACCCGCCCGCCGGCCCGTTCACGGACGGCGCATTCCCGACAGTGATCAATGAATGACGTGGCGATGCCACCGTCGCCACCTCGCTCCCCCCAACACCGTCCTGGCGCCACCCCGCAGAGACCCCGTTGATCCCATGACGCGCAACGTGCGCAGCATGCATCTGCAGCGGCGTCCGTTTCACCGGGATCGTCCCCGCCGTCCCCGTTCCGGTCGTCTGCGCCTGCATCATCCCCACCGTCGTAACCATGTCCACGTTCGAAATCAACGGCGACGAAGGCTGCGTACTAGGCACCCCCACCGACGAGCCCACAGCTAGAGCCGCCGACTGTCCGCTTCTCGACGACAGGGACTGGTGCACAGACGCATCCTCGAATACCGACGACTCGGACGCGTCGTTGACGCGTGCGTACAGCTGCAGCGGCACCTCTTCGAACCCGCCCTGCGCGCCTATGCGCCCGATTTCTTCCGGGAAACTCTTCCGGAAGAGGTCTTCGAGTGTTTGGTGGAAGCGCAGCATTTCGGGCGGGCAGATTTGGCCGTGGAGCTTGAGGCAGCTGTCGACGACGCGGACCTGGATTACGTCCGTTCGGTTTATTTATGTAATGATGATTTTCTCTAAAAAAAGAGCAAGTACTTACGTGCTCATCGATCGCAGCTCGCAACCGGTCCACCTGCTCCTCCCTGTCCGCATGCCTCGCCAGATACGTAGGCGTGAAAAACGTCTCCCGGTATGCAGGAATAGTATCCGCAGGAGGGTCCACAGCGCCGTTCAGCGTCATCGACAACGTGTTGGTAGAAAAGATCTGCGCAGTCTTGGCAAGCGCCGAGTATCTCAGATGTAGCGAATCCAGCTCCCTCGTCTTTTGCTCCACCTCGTTGTACGCGTGATCGACCGGCGAAATCTCTGCCACCTCCCACTCCGTGATGTCGGATCGACGGAGGACGGTCGGGAACGCTTGCTCGGTCGTGTAACATGTCTTCTCGAGCCACACTTCTTCATTACCGTCCCGGTCGGTCTTGGTGATTGGCCGGGTACCACTGAATATGTTGACAGAACTGATGACGAGAACGTGTCAGGGGCAAGATCGCCAATAGATGAAGAAACTCGCCTGTGTTCATAGTACGCTCGGATCGCGGGAGGTACGTCGGGACAGGTAAAAATCGGCAGCGTACGATTCGGTTCCGGAGAAACCGGAGTCACTTGAATGTGCTGATCAGTCCCGAACCGAACGTCCACAGCTGGGTCTCCAGGCGTCTTCAACAGCTGAGACCCTGGGTGTTTGTTGAGCATCCGTTCACAGAACGCGCCATATTTTTCCCACTCGTAACCCCGATACTGTCAATCATGTCAATGAAACGAAACGCGACACCTAGGGGGCGTATACAACGTACGATAAACTGTTTGCCACGGATCGCGTCTGGGAATTCGCCAAAGAACGCCACGCGGAAATAATCCGGATAGTAGCGCTGATCAGTGATGATATGCTCCAACAAAGTCGCTTGATGCCTCAAGATCTCGGCCAACCGGGTACTGTCCACGTAGCATCACTGTAAAAGAAAAAAAGAATGAAATCGGCAAAACATACTAGTTGAACGTCACTTCGGCATGCTGCTTCGCCAGCTCTTTGCAAATGTCGATCGCACTCTCGTAAGCCTTTCCCTTGCCTGTGCATGACGATGTTCGACGATCAAGAAACGTCATCATCTCGGCATTCAATAGACTTACCGAGATAATCGAGAATCAAGAGGCACAGAGTCTCTTTGCGATGGAACTGGGACTGCTGCGGTAATCCAAGATCTTCCATGGGAGGAACGAACGAGTAGAGATCCCATTCGTGGAGGTCAGAGTGCAACTTGAGAGTAAGCGCGGCTTCTACGTAATTTTGAGATTGTAGGTGGGCCTGATAACGAACGATCAGCCCCGATCAGGGAAACAAAGGAACAAAATCGAGCTTCTGCTTACGTTGACGAGCTGGTGCACGTATTTGATGTACATTTCTTCTCGGCCGATTTCTCGAATAAAGTTCATCAGCCTCAGCTATCGAAAAACGTCGTTAGACGTCGACGAATATTCCGTGATCCAGGGGGGGCCTACCGTAGCGATAACCCGATCGTCCGCAAACTCTTCGCCCTCGGGTAAACTCCTCAAACTCAGCAACAGCTTGAGAAACGCGTCCACGCAGTCCAAAAAGTTCGACACTCGCTCCCGCAACGGATCGTCCACCTGCGCAGTGTCAAACAACTGCCTCAAGTGCGCGATGAAAAACGCCCGCGAGATGTCGTCGCCCTTGGACTGAGACATGAACAACGAGTCCAGCTTCTTCACCAACTCGTTCTCGATCTGCTCGAAGTGAGCGAACTGCTGGTACTCTGATACGATCATTCCGAACAGGATGCTGACAGCGTTGTTGCGCAGCGAGTCGTGGTGACTTAGGCACAAATTGACGATTTGTCCGACCAGAGGGCCGAGTACCTGCCGATAGCCCTGAAGGAAAAAAAAGTCGGTTGACCAGGACATGGTCGGAGCGAACAAACACTCACTCCTTGCAATCCTTCTGCGTCCGGAGTCTCGGTCCATGCAAGAGACTCCCAGAGCCGCGACAGGATATCCGCACCCTCGCCACGAATATCTCCACCAAGCCGCCAGACGGCACGACGTTTCTACCCCAAACTGAGCCGATACTAATCTGGCAAGTGTTTGGCTCTGGAACGCACCTGCGCAGTAAAGTCCTCGATGACAAGTTGATCGGACGAGAGAAGCTTGAACAACATATGGAACGCCTCGCGCCACAGGTCAGACCTAAACTGCAGAGCAGCCGACGGCGGAGGGACGAAAATCGTCTTCAAGAGTGTCGCCACGGGGTCCATCATTTTGATCAGGACCTTATGCGCCAAGACGTTCACGTTCAGCCACGTGCTTGGCCATGCGTCGTTGTCGAGGATCGACGTCGCGACCCTAAAGAATTGTATCAAGAGCGATGCAAAGTTGTCCTTGCCCTCGATGTCATAGCTCGACTCCAGGAAATTATATATGTGCTTGGTGGGCGCAGAGAGGATGAGAGCCAAAAAGACGATGGCAGTCTCCCCCAATCCGGGGTTAAAGATGTTGTGTTCTTCTGCAAAGTTGGGCATGCTGGTCGAATTTCGCTTCGGGTTGGGCAGCGAAGTGATAAGAGAGAACGGATAAGACTCGGGGAAAGTGACAGGCACGGCAGCGGTGCTCGTTGTAGGCGTCCTCGTACGCTCGATAGCACGGTGATTGGCCGGGTTTTGGAGCTCTCGGTACGAATCCAAAAGCCTGTAGAGGAGATGAGATGGTACGTCGTCCGACTTTTGATGACGAGGCTCACCTGGGCAACAGCATCAACAGATACTCCACGTTGTCTTGTTCTTGTCTGAACAAGATGCGGTCCGCAAGCACCGCCGAGGAAACCAATTGCTGCTGGAGTTTGTCCAACATCACAGCAAGAATGGTCACACACAACCTCACAGACTCCATCCAACTTACGCGCGATGCATCCTTGACGCTGTCCGAGTCCCCTGGCTGAGTCTGCGTGAATTCATCGTAGCGGCCAAAGTTAGGTTTGATCCACAGGACGACAGCCTGGACGAGCAGCGTTCGTGCCTGCGATTCATCGAACAGGAATCCTTTGACGATCTGCAGGTACATGATAAGCCGCCAGATGATGATCTTTCCCTTGGCGTTGGATATCGCGTTGGCAAAGTTCGTCGCAACAGTGACAAGCTCGATGGTCGGGAGTATTTTGGCGAGCTCAGGCAATATGGACGTAAAATGCTGCAGGGCGATCGTCTGCGTGCCAATGATGGAGGGCGGGGACGTGGTCGCCATCATCCGGTTGACTTCCATCAAATGAGACCTGACCTCCTTTTTGAACGTCGCTTCGAGGTGTTCAGCAGTCGGGCCACCAGATGTTCCGAGCTCTGTGGACTTTTGCAATTCCCGCGCGCGAGTGACGAACTTGAAGATGTAATGCCATACTTTGAGCGCAGCTCGGAGAGGGGACGCCGTATCCGTGCCAGTTGGATTCTTCAAAAGTTTGTCCATCGACCTAAGCATATGAGAGGACGCGGTGGAGCAGTTGAAATGTTGTTCAATGTACACGTCCAAAACGGGCTGGAAGTTGCTGAACCTTCTGTCCTGGACTATCCCAAGCACCGTCACGAGCGCGTTGAACACGAGATTGTCCATTTCCCCCGATTGGTTCGTCTGAGAAACAAGTATCCCAAAGAGCGAATCAAAGATGTCGCGCAAGAACTTGACGATCTCGCCTTCGCCAACAAAAGTGAACTTGCTGAGCACGGTAGAGAGTAGTTCCTTGTCGGGAATCTGCTCCCACTTGAGAAGACTGAGTAACACGGGGTTCTGGGTGAACTTGGTAGAGCACAAGGAAGATCGGATGACGAGAGTATCGCGGAGGGGAGGACCGAACCTCTGGAGGTCGGGGGAGACGGTCACTTGATCTGGGCGCTGACCGGGCATTACCCAAGGCGAAGACGCTAGATACATGTCTGGTGTGATTTGGACCAGTCTGTCGGCCTTGTACAATACCAGAACATGACTACCGTCCTCCAGGAATGCGCCTTGACCGGGAAAAAGAGGCTGGAATGCGAATGCGAACGCTCGCTCTGGTCCCAAAGCACGATTTCCAGACCTGTTCCTAAACGTGAAGAAGAGGTGCCAGTCGGGCACGCCTCGGAGAGGTAGCTGGAGCTTGATGAGTTCGCCATATGTCGGCTGATTGTTGCGAGCGAACACCAACGAGTGAAACTGCGTCACTGGCGGTTCACCAGATCCGAGAGAGATGGCATTCTCCACCGTCGCACCAGAAGAATCCCGAACCTCGATTGTGACTTCGACGTTCTGAGAAGACGGCCCTGGACGGGCAAAGTTGACCATACTGAGACGGGCAGACTGGGCGTGAGTCGTAAGGAATTCCCCAGACCAGAGTTTGATATAGAGCTCGTTGCGGATGTCGCCGGGGAATACGACGTCGGGGAAGCCGAGGCGGAGAGTGAGCGGGATATCTTGAAGGAGAGACATGTTCTCTCTTATGATCGTGTACGCGTCTCCATGGAAGATTTTGACGGACACGGCGAGCGTCTCTGCCCTGCAAACTTGTCAGTTGCCGAATGGAGCGAAAACGGACGGATGAGCACCTGGAGGACTTTTCGAATTCTCTCGAGTTGCCCGCGATGATATCCTGATGAAGCATCGAGAACAACGCCTCGTTCATCGGGACGTATATGGGCATCGTGTGTTCGCGCATTGGGGACACGTCGGAACCTTCGGCGACCATTTTGCTCAGTTGTGTCAGCTCGAGCACGGCACAGCCAAACGGGCGACGGTAGTTTGCGGTGTCGAGGAACGCTGGATTGAGTGGCGTAGAGGAAGTACGGATGGCCCCTGGTGCGTCACCGAGGGAGATAGATGACTCGGACGGTCTTCGTCTGCTACCACCGTCGGAACCGGGTATGCCGGAGCTGATGCTGGAAGCCATTTTCATGGCGCCGTTGCGAACAATTCGGCAGACAAGAAACAGGGTATCTTGGGCATCGCTCTGTGCGATATCGGTGAAGAGTGTGCGTGCACGCATGGTCAAGCCACCCTCTCGAGCAAGGACGCCGTTGTGGTTGACGATGACGCAGAATTCTTCGGTCACGAATCGCGGGTTGTCCGAGTGCTTGTAGATGGAGAAGAAGAGCTCTGCGACTTCTCCTGGTGCACAAAAGGAGGCGACAAAGGCACGGAGGTCGAGGAATATGTGGTAAAATTTTACGGGGGACGGTTTGGTGTTGACGGCTCCGAGAGATGGAGGGAGAGAACCGACGAGACGGGATGAATTTCGAGGGCGTACGAGATCGGGGAAAGCAGAGTGTGCTGGGGTAGGGTGCGGTGCGGCAGAAGAGTAATAGTCTGCGAGTGAATTTTTGAGGTGGTCGGTTGGGAGGTTCATGTATGCCAAGGTTGTCTGCATGGCGTACATCCTGACGGCGCTAACCCAGCTGCGGGTATCAACCTCGCCCTCTACGTCTACGGCGACGAGAGAACCCCAAGTTGGATGCCTGACGATGATGTCGAGGTCTTGAACCATGTTGCCCGTAACTAGCCTGGCGACGCAGTCTCTCCTGAGAGCGACTGTTTCCTCTGCGCTGAGGGTCTGGGCAAGAAGCTGCCTTCTTCCGAGATGGAGTGCCTCGATGTGCAACTTTACTGCATGAAAGAGCGCATACTGCCTCTTTGCGAGGTAGAGGAACATGAGACTATGCCATTCTCTGAGGGCGGAGGCGATCTCGTCGATGATGGGCTGTATAGCGCCGGACGCCGTGTCGTCGCCAGATTTGAGAGAGGGTCGTGGAGGGAGGGGTTTGAGTACTTCCTCTGATAGGGCGGCCGAATAAACGCTGGCGGGGTAGACGGTGACTGCAGCACGGGACGACTTTGCCTGGTCAGGGGGCGGGGGGAGCTTGAATGACTTGCGATCGTCCTCGGTAGGGTCATGTTCGCGGCCCTTTTGGCGTGGATGTTCTGGGCCGGAATGTGCGCGCTCGCGTTTCCACTGAGTGAGATAATCGGTGACTTGCGATGGAGCGTTGGGTGCGGGTGCGGGGTTGTTGACGAGGGACGTGACGAGATCGGGAAGACGGCCCTCTGCGTCCGAGAGCTCGTCGCGGGCGTAGATGTGAGAGGCTGGGAAGATGCCGATGAAGACCTGCTGTGGCTCGTCGGCTCTAGGGTGCGGCCACGATGGTGTAAGCGGGGGTGGACGACGCGCTGTGCAGACAACATAACTACGGGGGGGATTAGGACGACGTCGACGGGGGTGGGTTGGACTGAAAATACCCTCTGTACCATACGCCGTCGACCTCCCTGGCTCTGGGTGTGTACTTTTCAAAGGCGTATACCTCGTCGCCGACCTCGAGCGAGACGACGTCACGGTGAGCGGCGAGGTCCGGGTCCGACATCTCTGTGATCGTAGACATTGGTCTACGTGTCGATATGCGCTTCGACGGCGAGAGCGGGTGTACTGCATAGCCGTATACGATGAGGGGAAGAGGCTCCCAAACACCTCTGCGTTGTTGACCCATTCAATGATGAAGGTAATCAACCAAAAACGACTCGGACATGCTTGCCTCACACAACAACCGCTTCCGCGTCCTTCGACCTCTCCGCACTCTCGTCGGTCACACCGACGCTGTCCGTGCGCTCGCCGTCTTCCCCGACGGCCGACGCACCGCCAGCTCGTCCTGGGACAATTCAGTTCGCGTGTGGGACCTCGACACCGGTGCAGAGACGATCCCCCCCCTCGTAGGTCACACAGATCTCATCCGCTCCGTCGCCGTCTCCCCAGACGGAACAAAGATCGCAAGCGCAGCAGAGGACCGCACTCTCCGCGTATGGAGCCCCACAACGGGCAACCTCCTCTACGACCCCGTCGAGGGTCACGCAACGGGCCTCTGGTTCGTCGCATTCTCTCCCGACGGTCGTCGCATCGCGACCACAGGCGACAACACCATACGCGTCTGGGACGCCGACACGGGCCACCTCGTAGCAGGCCCATTCAGGTCCCACGACGGCAGCCTCTACTCCCTCGCCTACTCCCCAGACGGTCTCGAGATCGCCAGCGTCGCAAGCGACAAGACCCTCTGCGTCTGCGACTCTGACATCGGCCAGGTCCTCCTCGGCCCCATCCAGGCCCACCAGGACGACGTCCGCTGCGTGCTCTACACACCAGACGCCCGCCACCTCGTCACCGCAGCCGACGACGCAACAATCCGCGTCTGGGACGTCTTCTCCGGCGATCAGGTCGGCGAACCCATGTGCTCACATGCCAACGTCATCACCTCCATCTCCATATCCCCCGACGGAACTTTCCTCGCAACAGCCGGCCCTCGCGTCATCATGCAAGTCTGGAACCTCACCACTCGCGAGCCCACAGGCCCACCCCTCCGCCACGCCAACGACGTCACTTGCGTCGCATTCTCCTCCGACGGCCGTTACCTCGTCGCAGGCTGCTGCGACTTTCGAATATGGGT
The DNA here is from genome assembly GCA_038089755.1 of Leccinellum rugosiceps. Classification (NCBI taxonomy): domain Eukaryota; kingdom Fungi; phylum Basidiomycota; class Agaricomycetes; order Boletales; family Boletaceae; genus Leccinellum; species Leccinellum rugosiceps. The sequence continues at coordinate 79,639 of JBBPLL010000039.1, read as the reverse complement.
CTGGGACGCCAACCTCATCCGTCAACCATGCCCTGATGCACCCCCTCTCCCAAAGCCTCTTGTGCGTCCACCTTCTCTTCACATACTTGTCCTGACCCCGCTTGCAGCCCACGACAATAGACCCAGTCCCTTCGATCCCACCTTTCCCCGCCTCGATACCGCTACCAATCAGCACACCCAGCTCCCTCCGCGAAGTGAGCCCGACTACCTCTCTCATTACTCATTCACAACTTATTCATCCGACGCCACAGCGCCGACCCTCCCACACACGCACGGTGAGCGATGCCATCGTACCGTCCAACACGCGGGCGCGCCCTGTCGTCGTCGTCACCACCACCAAGGGTCTATGGACGGGTTGGAGACGGCGCCAGCGCGTCCGCTCATCAGACACCCCCGAGGTCAACGACCGCCTCCGCACCCACTTCCAACGCCTCTTCAAGGCAAGCCGCCTCCGACCGTTTCTCATCGTGTCTTGATCGTCGTCACAGGGGCTATCACGCAAACATCACGAACCCGACAGTGGCACTGCAGTCGAGGACGTTCGAGCGCATCCGCATGATGACGATGAAGAAGTGCTCCTGCTGTGCTGTTACTTTGCCAGAACGAAACTACGCGAACAGCCAGCTTAACGCTCGTACTCTATCCACGTTCTTACACTGTAAATAGTCCACGGGATACAACAAGAAATAAATAACGATTGTTAGTACGCCGAAAGGGTATATCTACGAGGGTCCCAAAACGAACGTTTGTGTTTAATACTTTTCTCCCGGGTCCAGCGGTCCAAGCGGTCCGTAGGGTCGTTGTTCGTGATGCGGTTGCGACGAGGCAGGCGCCTGCATTAGATGCTGTTGAGATGGATTGTCCGACAATTGATAGCGCGGCGACATCGAAGTCACAGGCGTCCGTACAGGAGAGGCGCTCGGGGAGTCCTCGAACCCAGAGTCCAGCATCGCTTCCAACTGATCATCACCCACCACATCCCCCTCTCCCGCACCAGCTGCAACGTTATAAAGTCCCACAGGTGGCGGAGGGTACTGCACACTGCCCTCGTTGTACCCCCCGACCTGCTGTCCCCAATAGTCTTCGTCCGAAGAAGCGAGCGAGTACGTGTCCGAACTCTCCGGGTACGGACTCGCGACTCGGACGCTCAGAAGATCGTTCTCGCTCGTCACGAACCCGCCGGGATGCCGACGCTCCATCTCTCTTCGTCGTCGTTCTTCGCGCTTGATCTTACGCAGCCTCGAACGTTCCCAGTCTTCCCACCGGCGAAGGGGAACAGACAATCCGACGACGGTAGCGCTGCCCGTTCCGTGTGCTTCACTCTTGGCTTCTCCTTCCACTTTCCTGTCGTGAATAGTCAGCAACGAAGCTAAGCGGTCAGTAAATAAAACACCAACCTCGTCTCTCCCCATGAAAAGTCGTCAAAGTGCCAAAAGGCATAAACAGGCAACACAAAGTTCCAGATGGGGAGCGCAAGAAGGTATATCAACATCCAAAACACGTACACAATCTTCCGTGTCGTGATCAAAATCAGGACGGCGGGAAGACCAAGTACGGCTACCAATAACGTCAACGGAATCGCCTCTTCGAAGTTGACCGGAGGGTTGATGATCATGCTGACGATGAGCATATAAGTCAACGAGATGGCGATCGGAAGAACGACGGTGCCGAGCAAATCCATGAATACAACAAATTGCATGCTGAAACAGAATGTACCACAGAGGTTGCGTACAAGCACAAGCTCCATGAGGTTGTGAATCGTCGAATTGATCCACCGGCGCCGCTGAGATAGAAGAACAGAGAACGTATCGGGAACAACAGTACGGCACCTCGCTTGCGGGAGAAACATCATTTTACGGTTGGGGAACGTACGGATCAGAATAGTGGTCAGGAACCGATCTTCGCCAAGCAATAAGAGGTTTTTCTGGTGCAGAGTCGAGACTTCGCTTTGACTATATTCACGAACGATTTCAGGCTTGACGATGAGAGGAACCCAGTCGTCGCCGTTATTCCGACGGGCTTTCAACCGGAACATTGAAAAGCAGCCCGGGAGGCATGAAACACCACCAAACACGGACTCGAATCCCTTGGCGAGGTGATGGGAAATGAAGTATTCAAACACTTGGATGGCCGTAACCCATGACGCTCGTTTGTTGGCTATCCGGGTCTCTCCACAAACACCCATGATCATTTGATCATGGTGCATGCAGTTCACCAAAGACTTGAGCGAATCGGAAAACACTTTTGTGTCCGCGTCGACCTGTCCATCATGAGAAAAGCATCATCATCAACAAGAACCCTCATACCATCAAGCAGACCTCGAAGAAATCAGGAGTCACACCCATGAGCACATGAATCTTACGAAACAAGTCAAAATCGAGTGGAGTCATGCGGTCGTTGTAAGTGACCCTAGAGAAGAAGTTCATCAGGATGAGCTGACTGTCGCGCTTGCCACGATTGCCTGGCTTCTTGTCTGTTGCCTCGGCTTCCATTCCACACTTGACGATGATCAACGTGGGAGTGCGGCGACCAGCACAAGCTTTGCAAACGACGTTCGTAAGGACCCCAAACTCTCGCAAAAAAAGAACGTACTGTAGTGGCCGGCATACACCATCGCGCGATTTTCCCTCTTGGCCCCAGATCCAACCGCGAAGTAGCTCATGGGTGCTGGATTTCCGAACCGTGGGTCGGCTTCCAACAGGCTAACGCAAATATCTGGCGTGCTCCTCTTCTCCCCTGCTCCAGTAATCATCCCATCCGCAACGACGAAAATAAGTTTCCGATGGTCGGAATATGTAGTTGTTGAGATCGAATCGAGCGTCGAGCGCATGGATTCTTCGCCCTCGGAATAACATGTGACCAAACACACTGCAAAGAGTTCAGCCCCGATTTGTGCCAGGCTCATGACCTGACCCGGTGATGACTGAGAAGATGGTGAGGAAGAGGGTAGACGTGTTTTGGAGAGCGTCGCAGGTTTCTTGGTGTCCCTGGGACCAGCCCAAGGAGCCATCCCGGTCCTGTTATCTACGGACATATTGGCACCTTCGGGCATGACCGCTGGGCTGATGGCTGAACGGTTGAGATCCGTGCTATCGGGAGGACCTGCTAATCTGGCAGACAGGAACCAATTGAACACACATGCCATTGTGAACCGAACGAGAACGAGACTAAGGATGACGATGAGGCCGACATAGAGAAATAGTGATGACACGAAACAACCGGGCGTAATTTTGTCGATGTTGCCAGCGTAATACCTTTGAGTGAGACAAGGGACTGCGGATTTGGTGGTGAGGTTGCTGTAGAACAGCATGGTGGCATCCTTGCTGCTGGTGTTGTTCGGTTGGTTCAGAATGGTACGAATTGCAAGGTCAATGGGGTCGTGTGGGATCGGGGAGGGGTGAAGTACCACATATGGATTCATGTTGAGGACGGCGCCGTTGATCACAAAGTAATTGGCCAATATAGCAACCTGTCTCCAGTCGTAGCCAAGAAGCTGTGAGGTCTGCTGCATGTTGAGCTGGGTGAAGGTAGAAGAAGCATTAAGAGGACCGAGAGGACAGGAAGAGGAGGTAGGACACGGAATGTCCGTCGCGGCATGGAAGGAGAGACCATTGCAGGCAGTGTATTGCGATGCGCTTCGGGTGAAGTAGGGAGTGATGTCTTGGCCGGGCTCTTGTTCGGTGAGGGAGTTTAGGTTGACGGAGGAAGGAGAGCGTGCAGCGGAAACGTTGAAGACGTTGCCCTGTACGCTGAGCGTGCCAGAAAGGGACCCGAGGGTGGTGTAGCGAGCGGAAGTGGTGCTAGAGGTGGATGGGCAAAGAACCTTTTGCTCGCCGACGGTTATGAAGGCGACGACGAGACAAAGGACGAGGATGATGAAGCAGAGCGCAATCTTCTCCCTCCAGGCCTGTATCTTGCTCTTGTCCTTGAAACCGCCAATGGATGTGAGAAGAAAAGAAGGTGCCCAGAATGTGACGATACGAGAGAAGATGCGCCATGGGTCGAAACCACCGCCGGTCGCGATGCCAGGTATCCAGCCTGAGGCGGTGGGCACGAGGGAAGACGGGGGGTTGATGAGAGGTACAGGTGCGACACTGCGCTCCGGGCGAGTGAGAGTCTTTGCACGGCGAATGGTAGTCGCATTGGTGAGCGGTGGTCGACCGTTGTCGGGACGAACTGGCTGTTCAGGCAGACGTAGCGACCGGGACATAAGTAATAAAGAAAGGGAAAAAAAAGAATGTGGTCGTCGTGAGCAACGTCGGAGAGGGTAACAAGAGCGAGGGAAAGTTACATCACGCGCGTCCCTGGTTTCGCTGGCACCCGCAGCACCCCATGTCCGACGCGTCTGACGCCGGGATCGACGTCGGGCGCAGTGTCAGGGCCATGACGGACTCGGTCCAAATGGATCGATCGAACGTCGTCTACGATCGCTGGACTCTCCAGGTGCGCACCCTCACCTGATCATATGAGTCTTATAGCTCACCCCGGAAGAAGCTCGCTCCCCTTGCTTCTCAGCACCACCTGAGCGAATACAACCGCCTGAAATACGGTCTTCACGGTGCGCGTTCAGTGTCTGTCTCTTTGGCTTCTCATCGAGCCCAGGTCCAAGGTTGCCCAGTCGCGTACGCGCCACTGTCTTTGCATCTACCCGACGTGGTCCGCGGCTTACGCGAGCGCCAGGAAAAGTACGCGGACAAGGTGCTCTGGTGGCTTTGTACCACACCCGTCGGCAGAGAGTCCCGTCCCCTTTTGATACCAGCAGCGAGACAACGCGATGCTCTCACAACCGGAGTGACCATACCCCATCCAGACCTGCAGCTGGAACTGTCCAACGCACTCTCGGAACCCATCACTGCCCAACCTCGACGTCTCTTGCACATGAAAACATCGGAATCTCATCCCATCAAGTCAGTCGTTCCACTGATTCAGACAGTCCGCTCCTCGCTGACTATCCATTCGTTCGCAGTGTTTCACCAATTATACCCCCAGAGTCACTTGTTGCAATTTCCTCTCATCTCATTCCATGTAAATGGCCCTACCCTGTCTTGTTTGAAATCAATATACCCTACAGTCTCGACCGAATCACCGGACATCCTCACCAAGTACAATTATTTCCCTCGTTTCCTCCTGTTGGCTCGGTTCCTATACCCTCTGTATTACCACCCATTTCACAACACAAACGCTTGCCATCGAATGACCTCCGTTCATCTGTCTCAGGCGCTCTCAGTGCAGCCCTCAACACCAAGCTTTCGCTCCCTGCTCTACCAATCCCTTCGTCGAAAATCTTACTATCGTTCAAGCGTAACCTCAAGAACCATATTGCGTTAGATGGAACATCCGACATCGACGCCATGGATCCCGTTCCGAAGTTGGCGCCATGTCACACCATATTATCTCAGAGCCGTCTTCCATCGACACTTCCGACTACGTACGCACTACATCCCTTTCCGCCTTATGCGTGAGTAATCTCCTTGAATTAGTGTACACTGTTTGATATTGGATACAGTCGCCCACCAACAGCTCCCTCTCCCCCGAAAAAGGTTTCCAAGTTCCGGGCTTTAAAGCCGTCTTCCACCCGACAAAGTATGACCAATCAAAAACCGTTCAAGCTTGGAAACTTGCTTTTATCATCTTGTCCTGGAAAGAAAGGTTCGTTCTATATCTTGATCGCCTTTCTCGTATCGATATCCCCCACCAAGTACGATTGAATGGTCCCGCACGTGGGCGAAGTGCCGTCTGTCGAGATCTGGACGTTGATTTGCGACGGATGAAAATGCTGGGCGCGCGATGCGTCGTGTGGTAATTTTCGTTCTCTCGTTATATTGGTGCAAGTAGTGACGTTATCGTGCATCGAAGCTGCCTCGATGACGAGGAACTTGAATTCCTCATTGGTGTCTCCTGGGCGAAATACTGCCAAGTCGCACATCGAGAAGGTCTCGATGTCCTTCGGTACGCACGTTCTGCACCTCTACCCCGTGCTTCCCCACTGATGGGCTCCACACATTACAGCATCCCCCTACCCGAAGGTCTAACCCCGCTTTCGCCCCAATCCCTGGACGCCCATCTTGATCGGATCATCGAGAAATACACCCTACAGGGCATTTCCGTGTTGGTGCACTGCCGAGGGGGAGTCGGTCGTGCTGGGCTCCTCGCGTGTTGCTGGATGCTCAAGCTGGGGCTCTGTGGGTGGATCGAGACGGACGTTTTGCCGAACACTGTGACCACCACAAGCGACGATACCCCGTTGGAGAGTTTTCAGTGGAATACCGACACTGTCGTGCGGCGAAGCACATTGCAGCTGGTGGAGCGGGCCATCGAGGTGGCGCGAAGACGGAGGAGCGTCAAAGCCATCGAAACGTTGGAGCAAGTCCAGTTCCTGGTAGAATATGTAGATTATCTGCGGACACGTGCACACATCGGTAGGGATTCTAGGGACTCATAATGCACAGCTTGCGAGCTAGCAACCTAATATCTCTACTTTACGTACTACCAACTACTGTACATGTAAGAGCACAAGCTTCAGATCCTTGGTACAACCGCGACCAAGTTTACTACTGCCGCGTTTCTGCATATACCTTGCTCGCTTTCACATTCATTATTCTCTTTCCCTGAACATTTGTGAATCATTGGTCAGATGAAGGGATCACCGACCTGATCATGATGTCTCTATTGTACACCATGTTACTACCGGCTACTATGAGAGTACGAACTTCAAGATCTTAAGCATAGGCACTAGTTAAATTACACATGTGGGTATCTTCAACACGCTGAAAGCAATTCAATAGTGGGCGCTGTGGTTACTGCATATTTCTCGTCGAACCACGATCTGTCTTCTTCCGGAGCGTCGTCCTCCACCTGCTCCATCTTTTGGGCGATGAAATGAGCGTCGCCGTCAGAAAAGCCACACCGCTTCATCAGCTTCCTCTTGACGTATTTGCGGTCAAGCCGCCCTGCATGGCTCGGAGCTACCCAAGAGCGCATGTGGACTATCACCCGCTTGAACCAACCTGTCTTCTCTTCTTTCCAAACGGTCTGACCACTGTGCTCCAGGAGGAGCTTCCGAATAGTCTGCCTCGACTCTTCGTACTCTTTGCTGAACACGTTTCTGAGGCCGCGGGTGGCCGTGATACAAGCATGTGCGATGGATCTGAACCCGTATTCCTTGATATCCTTCTCGTTCGCTTCCCACCAACTCTCCATGGGATCATGCATCTCCAAATGCGTGACGACGAGAACGACGGGGACTTGTTTTCTGCAAAACACCTCCGCAAAGAGGCTATACGTTTGTTGAGTCGTGCTGGAGATCCGTCCACCCTTCATGCAGAATACAAGGAGACTGATGCCGCCCGACTTCTCCAGTCTGGAGATGAGCGAATAGGCCTGGTAGACGGCGTCCAGGTATTCGGCCTTCTTCATCTTGCCATGAGCCTCGTGCAGACCAGCTGTGTCATGCAGGGTAAAGTTGATGTCGCCTAGAGAGACGAGGTGCTGCTGTGAATGGAGCGTGCAGCTCTTAGCACAGCTCGAAGTTTCGGCTCGGTCCTCGCCAGCGATAAGATTGACGAGCGAGCTCTTGCCTACGCCAACATCTCCGACAATCAGAATGTTACGGTGGTTGAAATCGGTGAGGGTGGGGCTAGAACACATCGAGGGCGTCCGCATGGTGGCGAGCAGACGAGGGGTGGCGAAGTGATGATGGGGGATATATGGTGGCAGGCGGCAGGCGGTGGATATGGGGTATGTGTGCCGAGGCAGCGCGTCTTGTCCAGGAGGCTATATTTTGAGAATTTGACGATCAACGTTCACGGCAAGTTATCCCCTTTTTATAAGTACAAGGATGGGATGCACGCGGATTGTCGTCCTTCTAACGGCCCGGCGTTTGACCGGTTCCTGTGAACCCGAATGGAGGCTATGGAGCGTTTCGAACGCTGAGAGCTTCTCAGGTTCGAGATGAGCGTCTCTTTCTTCGCGCTTTCCTGATCATCGCGATACTGTCTATGGTAAAAATGTCATCAGGGATGATTAGAATCTGCGAGGCACTGCAAATAGAAGACAGCGTGATGGCCAGCATGGGACACTCACTGAGCTGCACAGTGATCCAAGTCAGTATTCCAATCAAAATTATTACGATATGAATCACCCTATCATAACTCAGAGACGCCCGTACGTCATACAGGCTCTGATATCGACAACGAGGAGGGGGCATGGGGTTTGATGCAACGTTTTCAAAGTCCTGCAGACCTATACGATTCAAAAGAAACAAAATCGCTGACCTTTGCGAGACAGCCTAATCGCTGAATGATTCAAGTCAGTTGCGTGTCGCGGTTGCATAGTGGCAGAGTACTACTATGTACATCTTCGTGGCGGTAGTCATCTTGAAGTGCCACAGCCACAGCCTGCTCCAGTTTTCATACCGCGCACCACATTCTGATAGAAGCACTCGCAACGTGCTACGGTAATTCAGCCTCATTGCTTGAACCCTGGTGCTTTCATTTGTGACATGCTGTGAATTCAGCAGTTCGCCGCGTTCAATGACGGCTATGTTGCGGTTGCGGACATGTGGACAGTCCCCACCTCTTGGCACAATCCCCAAAACCTCTGCTAGCCCACCTGCGAACGCTGCTCCACTGAAAGTTTGTATATAAGGGTAAGAACACGAGTTTCGTCGCGATGACCTACATGCCGCTCACCATTGCCAAGTTCCTCCCAGAGGTAGGCACCCGCCGAGACGATATGACGATGTCGCATGCCTTACAGACGCGCTTATAAACAGGGTAAGAACAAAAAGCCAGGCATGAACTCCTCAGATGACACCGCTGTCGTGCGCAAGGTAGGCCTCGCGATTCGTCTCCCCAATCTCAGCCTAACGCATTTCTAATAGCTTACTCGACCTCAACCCCAGCCCACTATTTGCAACATAGATACAGAGGTTCTCAAGGATTACTCTGCACAGCTTGTGCCTAAAGCTAGTTCAAATAATCGTACTCTCGAGGTTGTAAAATGGTTCAACTCGTACTGAACTAGATACTGACTATCACTATTTTCAGACCTCGAGGGCTTACAATGTCGTGATTTTCGGTGACAGTGGAGTCGGTAAAAGCTCCCTGATTAACATGCTCGCTGGTCAGAAAACTGCGACAACTTCCGACGGTGTTCTCGGGTGCACCTTTCGGAGCCGTCAATATCAGTTCACCATTAATGAAGAGCGGGTCAATGTCTGGGACACTGCGGGCTTTGACGAGGGCACACGGGGCCGTGTTTCGCCCGAGGTCGCTGAGAAGAATTTGGCCCAACTGCTCCAGGACCTACGGAGCGCAAATGGCGTCCATCTGTTGGTCTACTGCATTCGCGGCCCGAGTGTCCGGAAGTCGCTGGCAAGGAACTACGTCGTCTTTTACTCTGCAATATGCAGGAAGAAGGTCCCCATCGTTGCCGTCGTCACCGGATTGGAAAACGAACCGGATTCGATGGACAATTGGTGGACTAGAGGCGAGAAGGAGCTAGCCAAGTACAAGATGCGTTTTGATGCTCACGCATGCGTTACAACCATTGACATGGACAAGCTCGTGGGCTCTGTATTCGAAGACCGCAGCAGATCTTCGCAGGATGCGGTCCGGAGGGTGATCATTGACCAATGTCATCGTCCTGCAATTCGATCGCAGACCGATCCCAATATCCTCATCAAAGCCGCCCTACATGACTTTCGGTCGATGATGAAGTCCGGTTGGGAAAATATAGGACCCTCTGCTTCCGTTGTTTTCTCTCAAATCGACATTCAACTCATCCATACAGGCATCTTTGGTGACCCTAGGCAAATCCGTTCTCAGATAAACGGGCGTTCCTTTATCTTTCACCATGCCGGTGATCCCTCTGGACGCTATGTCAACCCAAAGTTGCCTAAAAGCGGTGCCGATCTGTTGATTTTTGCCGGACGGAAGACGGAATTCAACTCGCAGAAATTCGAAGAGTTCTATAAATCTTGCAGCGGCGAGGACTGCCCTCTCCTCATCGTCACGGATGGTCATGGGTCCGTTCATTTGTGGACAAGCTACCTGAGCGACCGCGGAATCCGTGCGCATGTGGAACCGTTTTCCAGGGATGGACGGATCCAAGCAGACCTACTAGATCTGATTGACGAGCTGTGTCTCGTTAGGGGGGCTACCAAGTCCGGAAAGGAGAAGATTCTCAGGTATCTGAGGCGGGGGTCGAAGGAGGGTGGTGCTAATACATGAGATCGACTCCGGTAACATCACACTCGAAAAGATATATCATTGCGGACGTTGAGCCATCGTCGCTGTGACGCACGAGTTTCACGTACTTACTGCTTAGATTCGTGGGTTTCTGTGTATTATTTATGCTCGCCGGATCTCTCATACCATATCGTCTGCATGATAACGACGTGGCTGTCATCACATCTTGCTTTCGTTCCACTTTCGACTAGTAGCTAGTAGACTTCGGTTACTAATTGGAGCGTTTCGCACAATGTCCTCGTCATTCGCCAAAACAAAACTCAAGGCTGCAAGGGACGCACTTGGAAAGAAGCAATACAACGCAGCTCGCGATGCAGCCCTCCAAGTCCTCGACTACGAACCCGACAACTATAACGCGTGCGCCCCAATTTCGGATCCCTTCGCGTATCACTGAATCGGTTGACGCCGAGAGGACAGTCATGTATTCCTAGGTCTTGCCTTCCTCGAACTTGGAGAGCACGATAAGAGCGAGCAAGTAATACCATCGTGTGTGTTGCGTATTCCGACGGCCTGACGCCCGTGCAGTATTATCGCAAAGCGGTCGAATTGAAGCCAGACCAAATCCTTGCCTGGCAGGCGAGTCACGTTCGTCGTTATGGTTTACTTGACCAAGTCAACCGACTCTACAGGGTATATCACAACTTTACGAGAAAGGTGATCGATGGAACGATCTCTCGGAGGCGCTGGAACACATGATGCAGATGTTTTCCAAAAGGTGTGGTCGTGGCGCTCCAACCCTCATACGCAGCGGCAAATGATCTCTCTAGTGATGATGCCACCAAATGTGCGGAGGCTCTCCAGAAGTTGATTACGACGAGAAGACAGCACAGCACTCGTCAACAGGTGGGCGCAATCTCCGCCGTACAGCGATATCAATTTACTGTCGTCCTTTTTTTCCATCAGATAGTGAACGCCCTCTCCTACTTGCTTCCCGACTCGTCATTATTTGCGACGTTGTCGAATTTACCACCTCCCGACCCGACGAACCCAACTGCATCTTCAATCTTTAACATACAAACGGTGGTTCAAAATTCGCTCCCTATTATCGAAGAGATCATATCAATGGTTGAACGGGATGAAGAAGTTTTTATCAAGACAGAATTCGATAAGAGACGCACGCGTCTTGGTGGGCCTTCTCCCGACCAACTTAGGAAGGACATTGGGGTGGAAGCGTGGGGTCCATCCAGAGTATGACCGACTCCGATAAGTCTGCCACCTCTACTCATCACTCACTTCAGTTGCCGTCGCTGTACCAAGAAGTTCTAAACCATCCAAATACTTCTGATGAACTCCGTCGTTCCACCGAGGCAAAACTCATCATGTATAAACAAAAATACTTCTACGCACTACCGACGACATCCTCGGAGAAGGCTCCCCTTGGGAAAGAACTTGACGAGCTTGTAGAGGGCATGGTCATAATTGGAGCACCTGACGAATTTTCGTGGTCTATATTCCTGGAAGGAAAGGATACTGATACGATCGGTTCGTGTTGATCATTCTCATCCAAGTGGTGTTACTTAAGAACCGCGACAGTTGGGTACGGTCTAGACTATCTGAGACAATACATGAGACTCTTCCCAACCACTCCGCTGGCGCAACTACTCGCAGGCTATTTTTTATATGCTGGAATGCCTCTTGGTGTGGGTGATGATGGTGAAATCGGGGATCCCCACCGCACGGTTGATGACCGAGACCCATTTGACATTATCATGGTATGTTTAATTCTTTGAAACATTATGTCCTCTTAGTTCCCCTCGTTAGGAATCTTCTGGCTTGCTTCCCGATTCGCTTCTAGCCAGTCGCATAGTTACCGAAGTCTACCTGCAAGAACTTGATTACTCCGGTGTCATCAATGTGACAGAAAGTGGACTTGAGATTGTCCGAAGGCACGAGCAAAACACAGGGCGTAAGATCCGCCAGTGAGTGTTTACATACGCCAAGTTGCACGACTTACGACGCCCACGCTTTTCAGAGTACACAAGGCATTCACTGTAGGGCTCGCAAGTGCTCTCGTTCACTTATACCCACCAAAACATCATCCAAGTGCTCTTCGACTCTTGGACGACGTCCTTAGAATTGATCCTAATAATGTGGATGCGTTGATCGGCCGTGGCTATGTACTTCAGCATGCTGAGAAGTGGGAGGAAGCTGAAAATTTATTTACCCAAGCAACGTCACTGATTCCGCCAGAAACCCAGAAGAGTGTCCGTGCGAGAGAGGAAGGTGCCTGGTGCCTCAGCAAGACTCAAGTTGAAGAGGGCGTTCAGGCATTGAAGGAAGTATTGAACGATCTACAAGGGGACGAGCATTACATGGATCGAGCTCGATGCCTATGGCGCGTTGGGCAAAGCTGCTGGGAAATGGGAGGTTGGTTCACATGTTCACCTAGTAGCTGATGGTTTCTCATTTCGAACGCAGTCGACTCCCGAGAAGAAGCTTTCTCTTACTTCATCAATTCTCTGAAGTTCGACCGGACATATGCCCCCGCGTACACTTCTCTCGGCATATATTACTCTGAGTTCGCGGACCCACCCGATCCCACTCGAGCCTCCAAATGTTTCCAAAAAGCATTCGAACTTGACCCACGAGAAGCAGACGCCGCTAGGAGACTCGCAGAAGGATTTGCCAACGAACAGGAATGGGACCTTGTCGAGGTCGTCGCTAGCAGGACAATTGATGGCGAAGGTGGACTGGATGCTGGAATTCAGACCCAACATGGTGCAGCTGCTAGCAGATATCTCCCCACGAATGCCTGGGCTTGGAAAGCAGTTGGCGTAGTAGAATTGGTGAGCCAGATGGAAGACGACATATTTTCATTATCTTAACGGAAGCAGATGCATAGGAACTACGCACAGTCCATTGAAGCTTTCCAAGTAGCGTTGCGTGCGAAGCCAGAAGATCAGCCCTTGTGGCTTCGTCTTGGGGAAGCCTACAGCAGGGCAGGTCGTCACGCTGCCTCCTTGAGAGCTCTTACCAAGGCCCATGAGCTTGATCCGGACGACTGGATCTGCACTTATCTGATTGGGGAGGTGCAGCACCAAACTGGCAGACTTGTCGCGGCTCTTCTTTCGTTCAATCTCATCTTGAATGCGCGACCGAAAGAGATCGGCGTATTGCTGTCCCTTGCACAAACACAACTAGATCTCGCTCAGCAGGAGCGTTTCACTGGTTTTAGTGCAAGGTCCGAGCAATCCTTCATTGCAGCCATCACAACATGCTTCAAAACGCTACAGGAAGGCCCTGGTCATGGGGGCGTGACATGGAAGGTAGTTGGAGATGCTCTATTCGGTTTGTCGAAAGCAGCCGTGTTCGTGGACGAAAAAACCGTCGGAGAAGCCGTCAACCATGCCAATTCCTTGCTGCAAGGCCCCGCAAGCACCCGTACCGCACAATTTTTCCCCAAAACGTCTGCGATAAAACATGCCCCGTTAACACGCCGCCATGTCCTCGAAACTGCCATTGCTGCTTATGACCACAGAATCACTGTTGGTTCAACAGAAGACATTCTCCTGGGTAGCGCGCTCTTTGACCTAGCGATGGCCCTCTATGCATGGTGTACTGACGATGAGAGGAATGTTCGAGAAACTGCATCAGAAACTGCAATATCGCTTTTAAATCAGGCGATACAAAAAGAGCCTGGAAATTCCGTTTATTGGGCTGCGCTGGGCAATATGTATTTCCTTGGAAAGCCCAAGGCAGCGCAACACGCATACATAACGGCTCTTGAGCATGATTCCAAGGTTCGTTCCATGTACGCCCTATCGCGCGAAGACCCTGTTAAAATCGTGTGGGTCAGAACGTATCGACGTGGGCTAACCTGGGTCTTTTGTATCTGTTCCACGATGACTTGGAATTGGCGAATGAGGCACTGCTACGAGCACAGATATTAGACCCCGATTATACCCTCGCTTGGGTTGGGCAAGCGATGGTGGCTGCTGCAAATGGCCATGAAGCCGACTCTCGCGGATTGTTGGAACATGCAGTTGGTCTCAGCGCCGACGTGGTGAGTAGAGCCTAATTTACATCACCTGCGCACTAGCTGACTTGACTAGCCACTAGCCGATCTCGAATTTGCGTCAAGAGTGCTCTCCGCACTGTCAACCGCTACCCGTTACCATGGTAGTGTTAAAGAGGAGCTCCTTCCCGCGTTCTTCGTTCTCAACCGCTATGCCCAACGGTGCCCACAAGACCCCTGTGCTCTCCACCTATTGGGCCTTTTGTGTGAGCGTTTGGAGCAGCTCGAAGAAGGGGCGCAATGGATCTCTCGTGCGATCGTCCTGTTGGAAGCCACTTACGAGGAATCCGAAGACCCGGTCGTCGAGAGACAGTTCACGATCGCCCATTCAAACCTAGCTCGGCTGAAACTCGGCCTCAGCCATCACGACGGTGCTATTGAGTCGTTCGAGACGGTCCTCGGGCTTCTTCCCGAAGAAGGCCCTAATAATGATGCGGAGACGAGAGTTCTCAGGGTGCAAGCGCTCTTCGGGGCAGGATTAGCGCAGTTCAAACTTGGGGATCTGCAGTCCGCGTTGACGACCTTCCAGAACGCATTGGATAGTTCAGGGGAGGATTACGTTGTTCGCGCCCACGTTACTGTGCTGCTCGCCCAATGCATGTGGGCGATCGGGACGGAGGAGTTCAAAGAGTCCGCAAAGGCGCTTTTGTTGGACAGGTAAAGAGCATCGTCCCCCATTATCGTCCAGGTAGCTCACAGCGACCCAGTCTCTCGACAGACCCTGAGAACCTAATGGCAATCAACACGCTGGCGGGAATGGGCATCCTTACAGAGGACGAAAGCCTCGTCGATGCTGCGTTATCCGAAATCCAATCTCTTTCCATCGAGCGTCGGCAAGAGTTGGATCCGAGAAGAGACGTTACATATCTTTTGGTGCAGCATCATCTCGGTCAAGTAAGGCTTTCGTTACACTTAGGATCTGGGGACTCGCTGACTCATGAACCTCAGGGTAATGTCGAACAAGCAACCCGAATTGCACAGAAAGCATTGCATGCTGAACCATCAAACGTGCAACTGCGACGTGAACTCGCCTCCTTGATTTTGCAGCAAGGTGATCTTCGAACGACACGCGCGATTCTGGAGATCCATTCCTCGGAAGAGGACATGACGGAAATGAAGGAGACTCTTCCGTTGGTTGCGATTGCGAGAAAAGGGAAAGAAGCTATCAGATGTGCGCAGAAGGTGGTCTTGTTGGATCCAGGGAAGTTGCAAAATTGGCAGACGTTGGCGTATGTAAGAACTAGGGAAATGTCGTGAATACATGAGGTACTGTCCCATACAATCCAAGGTTGGCACATGTCTTTATTTTTCCTAGACTAAGTGGCGTACATCGGCAATGAGATGGAGGCCATTAGCGTCGGCATCGAGACGACTTCACGCCGGTCACCGCTTCGCTTGGTTGGCAGCCTCTGATCGACGAGAATAAGATCGAGGGGGTGAGATGCGTTCAGAGATGGAGAGTAAACGTTTGCCTACCTCTTCGCGTAGCGTCTTCCAGCAGCTGCGTATCGACATGTTCCGCAGGCAATTGTACATATCGCACGACCGATCCGCGAATGAAACAGTTCTTCACTGCCATCTGCGGAGGTGTCAAGTAGAACGCGAACGCGACCGACACAAACTCACCATGTGTGGATGTCTTGTCTCATCGAGAACCTTGATCGAATCCAAACGGATGTTGAGGAATCTGTGGTTGCGGGGGATCTCGTCAACGCGACGAGGTGGTGTGCCCACTGGCAAGCGCCGTTGTACGCACTGGTCGACGGATTTGAGCACACCGGATATCGAGAGGTCGTTTTTGAGCTCGACGGTGACCCGCTGGTCTGTGAGTGTCTTGAACACTGAGAAGATAAGCTTCAGGAGGTGAGCGACGTATATTGAATGGCAGGTGGACTAGATGAACCGACCATCCTAATCCTCGTGTAATTGTTGTAGAGTCAAGTTGGGTAGCGCGTTATGTAACTAAGACAATAATTGCATCGGTCTACAGAATCATTCCGTGATACGCCCACAACTGAATCACCCTCATCAATCAAACTCTGACATGTCGAAGTTGTATGTAAAGTGCTGGATGTACGATAAATCTATCAGTCATCACTCGTTGGCAGTTGGGCATGATCGCACCTTGTACAGACACATGATTTTCACCACCCAAGCTTCGAGGTGATATATCTTCTTGTTACCCATCCGCATCCGCAGCTCCTGCAAGTGTCATTAAGAAGATTATTCTTTTCACCTTTCAAATGAACGATGACGTACATAGAAAGCTGCCCAATGCATCACATCTGCCTTGAGGGCTTCGTCTACCCGCTCCACCACCCTGTCCGCCACAGTCTTGATACCAGACGATCAGACATGTCACAAATCCCTATGCGTGACACAGAACAAGAGGACTCTCACCTTGAGGATGATGGTAGGTGGTATACAGTGGCTAAGGAGCTCGTAAAATTTAGCACGAACTTCCATTACTCGCTGGGGTGACTGTTCTTGCACGATCAGATCGGCAACCTTGTGACAATACGTCTCCCAATCCGGTTTCGCGATATTGAGAGACCCCGAAAGATCAGGTCTGTGAGCAATGTCTCGGTCAATGCGCGAAAGTAGAACATCAGTGATCAATACTTGCGATTGCATCTTCAGGGCTTCGAACACGAGCAACGCTTTTCTCATATTGCCGGTAGCATCTTCCGCGATCTGAGAGGATGCCTCTGGTGGAAGATCGAACTTGAGCCTCTTGGCGACATGCTCCAAGACAGTTTGCATCTACGTGCATATGTATCATTCACCAACTAAATGGATTCCAAGGGTATTCACCTCTTCTTGGTTCGGCGCGGCCACTCTGATCAAAAGACACCGACTCTTGATGGGTGCAATGAGCCTGCTTGTGCTATTGGCACACAATATGATTCGCAGGTTCGACATGTATTTTTCCATTGTCCGACGCAAGGCAGCTTGTGCATCGCGCGATAGGGTGTCGGCTTCATTGATGACCACGACTGTAGAGAATACGTGAGTGCTGGAGCGTGGACCAGACACCGATCTGACCTTTGAAGCGTTGTTTGGCGCTGAGGTCGACTTGTTGCGTCTGAGCGATCTCCTTTAATAGTTCTTGAATGATGACTCGGTCATAGTTTCCCGCTTCACTGGAGAAAATCTGATTACTCGTACATCAACGTAATCTCGTGCGTGCGACACACCTGGGAGTCAGTTCAATGTGATAATTGCTTTGAACGAGATTTATTTCAATCTTGCGTTTCGAAGGTGATACAAACACCCTCTGGTCGATTTTCAGCTGCATTTGGGAGTTGAAGCTTAGTACCGTTCAGAGTATGGTTACGACTCACTTTCTCTACGCCAGTTCCGAACAACTGTCGGAGCGTGCAACTTATTCGTGTCTTCTTCCCAGCACCAGAAGGTCCATAGAAGAGTATGTGAGGAAAGTCTCCGGACGCAGCGAGCGACTTTAGGCGAGCTGACAAGCCCAAGTGGTAATGGAGTTCATCGAGCGTTTTCGGCCTAAACTGCGGAGGAGAGCATGAGTAAGTAGGCGTCTCTGGTCGTCCACTGAATTTAACTTGCCCTGTCAACCCAGAGAGACATGCTGGCGTTGACCAAGTGCGATGTGACAATGGTCGCGTTACGTCACGCGTTTACGACGTCACGTCCTCTTGTCCATGTCAACTACGGTCTGCTATCACGCGCAATGGGCCATACTGTGCATTTGAAGCTCTAAGCGCGCTTTTAGACAAACGACACAAGCGAGAGGCACCACTTTCTCTCTTAGTACCACCACGTCGCCCGTCCTTGCAGCACTCCGAGTCGTTTCAGCGCACCCCGCTCGCCACGCCTTGCCTCCATTTCCATTCCGGCTCCTCGCAGCTCACCCCCCTGGGATCCGGAACGCGCAATCCCGATTACCAGGCACACGCACCTGCGAGGTGTTATATACTCGCAAGTCGCGGCGAGTCGAACAGAAGCAAAAGGCTATCAAGATGATCGTCGACCCGAAACGACCGACTGAGGTTCTTGAGGAGCGCTCTGCACGAAGGCCCAGTCCTGTGCCGATCGCGGCTGAGGACAACCAACTCTGCACCTACGTGAAGGAGATAATATCTTGCTGCTGGCCGTGTTGTTATCTGTGCCAGGAACATGGGAAACCGCTTTGGACGCGTAGGCCCACGACAATGTGGGTAAGGGAGAGGGGAAACACGAGAACTCGGAGAGATCCTATGATCATGGTAACTGGGCCGCAGGATCGTTGTTAATCTAATTCTCGACATCAAGCAGTGGGCCATTGACGCTAGATTCCCCACGGATGGAGACTGAGCGATCCATGATTTGATATCTCGAGCAAGTTGTTGGCCGCACTAGTAGCGCAGTAATTCATGTATTCCAAAGCTGCTGTAATTATAAGCCCACCTTAATGCGACCATATTTGATCCGCCGAGCGACTAGATATGTGCATGGTATGATGGGAAGAGGTGTCGCGGGTCCGTTGGGGACTAACCGAAATAGCGTTTTCGATCCGGAGATATTTTCCTATTTTAATTTATCCATGTGATGACATGCACGTGACCTTCGAATGCTGCTCTGACAAGGTATTGAACCCATCTGGTTTATGTCTTGACACACTTGAACGCCCTCAGGACAACAGCCATCGCATCGGGCCCAGCCTCTGGGTCTCCACGATCCACTCGACATATCTTGTTTATATTCGTAGATCGACTTTTTGCGCGGCTCCTCTCTACAGAGCCTTGCGTGTATATCTCCTTTTTCCCGTTCCCGGGCTGGAATGCGCTCTCCTAGCAAGTATATCTGTTCATAGGTGTGTATATCTCCTTTCATAACTACGAGATACTGAACACAACTCACAGGATCTCGCCACCTTACTCAGTTAATATATCATCGCCTTGCAATGGCCAGCGTCAAGCACGGACCTTTCACCGTTGACACAGTCACGGTTCGCAGGAAACCTGTGTTCACATATCAGTCCCCAGCTCAGAATACCGCCATATCTCACCCCGAGAAAGCCCTACCTACACCACAGAGTGGCATCAATACACCCCCTCTTGTATCAACGTTACCTCCAACTCCTTCCCGAGTGCCTGAGCTCTCTCAAAGAAGCGCCGTGACACATAAACCGAGTCGGAACCCTATGACCATGGCTCTCTTGCCATTGTATCACCCTTTCGGCGCCCTGGCACTATCACTCCCAGATTTGGACCCCAGTGCATTCGGCTTGCCCGCGCCGGTGGCTGTATTCGACGATCCCACGCGTCGTTTCTCCAACCGCCACCGGCGGCCCGCAGCCAAAGTCCGTGATGCGGACGCCCCTACAAGGTCTCATTCTCCCTCCTTGGTCGCAGAGACACCTGCTCCCGAACCGGAGGTCAGGGAGAAGCCGAGTCCGCGCCGAAGACGCGGAGGTGGTCCCGGTGGAAAGCGAAAACGTAGAGAGCACGAAGACGGGGACGCCACATACCCCGCCAAACGTCCCCGCAACCCAAGATCCTCAGGGGTTGCCTCGGGATTGTCAGCCTCACGTACTTTGAGCAAGGAAGGTTCTCCTGCGCTTTCGAATGCACACTCGGGGGTTTCTCCTGCGTTAGACGGAAGCCGCGGCGACGCAAGTGAAGAGAAGAAACCGGAGCGGCGGAAGACACGCTCACGCGGAGCCATTGTGCGACGGGACTCTACAACGAGTGAAGAGACAACGACGTCGGCTTCCCAGTCTGCTTCAGCAGGCAATACTACCACTGCTCACGCGGGGTCTGGCGGAGGGGAGGCGGACGAACCTACAACCAATGACGGATCGAACGGGACCACTACTTCTGGAGGCGAAAAAGCAGACGCAGACGACACCCCTGTTCCCGAGCGACGGGAAAGTTGATCGTATGAGTGTACGTGCGACTGTTGCTGACTGTAGAGCAAATATTTGTCCCCAACCTCATGAGCTGCATCACTCCTTTCCACTCGTATATTCACGCGTTATGACCAGTCCATTTCTCTCCGAATACAACCCATCATTTATATTGTATCTCACCGTAAACCGTTTCCTCCTTGGTTGTTCTCTGTACATCAGGACATCCGCTACAGACATGAAATTGAATACTTACAAAGTAATCCGCCCGTACCAACTTGAGCCTGCCGGAACGAGCACTATATCAAGTAGCGGCGGCGGCGGCGGCACCAGAGAACGCTGGTTTTGGTAGAAATGATGACACCTGGGGTATACGAATCCGTGTTCGGTCCGTGAACCGAGTAGTAATGAAATGAATACAGCAGTTGGTTAGACTCACGAAGTTTGGGCTCGATGGATCAGGAAAGGCGAGTTACGAGAGTTTCGTCGGGAGCATAATGTGGATTCTGGAATGGTCTGTTGACTTTGACCTAACAAGAAGTCGATAATACTCTTCAACTTAGTAAACGACTGCATGGCGCGCAACTTACTTAAGCTACTAGTAGGCCGGTGACACCGTTGCTCGCTTAGCGTTTCCGAGTCGCGACAGAGCCGAAGATGCTCCCGGCCCGGGCGTCCTTTCTAACGTTGACTCCGGGCGCGCGTTGAGCTGGGAGCAGATTCAGCAGAATGATAGCAGGTAACTTGTGTGGTACCGAATAGGCTTACGAGGACAGAGCTTGCTCCCGGGACCGCATCTGGCCATGCAAGACGTAGGACATGAAATGAAGCTCTTGCCAAGATCGGCGATCGAACCACGTCGAGGGTCGCATCGCGTGTCGGCATCGACTTCGATCCTCGCGTCCCTTCTCGGAGCCATTCTTGGTCATGCAGTCCATTTTATTCACGCCTTTTTCTTCCCAGCCTCTCCCAGTCCTCCTCCTCGTCCCTTCCCTACTCTCACATGGAGGAGCTCGCGTCGACCCCCGTTCAGGTCATCGCGTCGCGCTCAGACGCGTCTCTCGCTCGTCTGTTTTTGTTTTTGTTTTTCGCTTCTTGCCTCTGCTCACTCCACCCCAAGGAAATGCTGAGGCCCCGGCCGGCACTGGCGACCAAGATGGTGACCCTTTCGCTGATCCGGTCAGTGACACCTTGGTCACCACCGCTCCCGTTGGAGCTCCTGTAACGCCCGCCGTACCCTCCGAATCCATACAGCCCGATCAACCCGCACCCGCTCCCCCTGCTGCTCCACCCAAAGCGCCCGTTTACAAACGTCGCTGGTTCATCGTCACCGCCGTCATAGGAGTCCTCCTCGGCATTGTTTTGCTCTTCATCATTTTGTTCCCGGTCCTCAAAGCCATCGTCCAGGATGTCGTTAACAAAACTACCCTCGACATCGCGACAGCTGCCATAACGAACCCAACCAACACTTCGTATGTCCAAGTCTCTCACTTTCTCTTCTAGCTCCGCTCTTACAGCCTTCCATTATAGTTTCCAGCTATTAATGCAGGGCACCGTACGTAAACCCGCTCTATCCTCTTGCCTTCGTGTAGCGACGTGTTTCAAATCAGGTCGCCCATACGGGCATATTTTCTGCCGTCATCTCCTTTCCGACTCCTGTAAATGTCAGTTGGTTGGATGCGTCAACGAAGGTTCCCCTTGGATATATGCAGTTGTCCCCGCTGCATGCTAAGAACAAACGTGCCACGATAAATGATACAACGACCTTTTACATCACGGACCAAAATGCTTTCGGTCGTTTCACGTCTGCCATGATCACGTCCCAAAATTTCACATGGCAGCTTGAGAATTACGATCTTACCGTCCAGGCAGAAAAGTTTCCGACTGCCCATGGCATATCATTTAACAAATTGGTCACGATCAATGGCAAGTCGCATTTTTGGTTTTACAGCCCACTCTCATTTCACTCCTTGTAGGCATAAACAATTTTGCCGGAAATGTTCAACTTGGAGATCTACAGTTGCCGAGTGATCATCCCGGCGGGGGCATCAACTTCATGGCAGTCACGCAGCTGAACAACCCAAGGTTGGCTGTCTATTTTTCCCTTGTATGCTGGAATCATAACTAAAGCGGGATCTCAGCCCATTTGCCCTCGATCTTGGAACAGTGGTCTTCGATCTCTCCTACCAAGGTGTATATTTGGGCAGTGGTACTGGCCCGGATACCAATCTGGTAGGTACTCTCTTTCCCTTCAGACGTACAATGGATGCTTACACCTATCGTTAGTCTCCGGGACATAACAATATCACCCTCAGTGGTGTTCTGGTTCCACAAACTACAGCCTCTGACCTCGCTGCGGTTTCACAATTGTTTACCAATTACCTCAATCATCAGAACTCGCCTGTCCTCGCAGCCGGAAAGTCCACTATTCAATCAGACGGAACAACGATATCTTGGCTCAGTCAAGGCATTCAGAGTCTCACGCTGACCGTCCCATTCCAGTCTTCAGCGCCGATCAATCCAATTCGGTCTATTGACATCGGCAGTCTAGCACTCGCATTTACACCAGAGACGGCATGGAATCCTCAGGCAGACAGCAACTCGATTTATGCCTTCATGGGTTAGGAAGAATGGTTATATCATGGGCAGAACTGACGAACCTGCTGGAATTTAGAACTTCCTTTTGGATTTAGCATGTCAATTTCTGCCATCCAGAACCAGTTCAATATCGTGCAGAACGGTTCAAACGTAGCCGGTCTGTCTACGGTACGTTGGATGATGTGTCTGGTTACGGCATTTTATTGACATGCTTGATATAGCCTCTTGGAGCTTCCACCTCGTCGATTGCTGTCTTGGGACCGACGGATACCCAGGGTCGAATCAACATCACTATTTCTGATGGATTCCTCAACACGACGGACGTGGAGCATAGACCTTTCTCTGCATTTAGTAGGCCAGAGCTCTTGTTTCTCAATGCTTCACTCCTTACATCGTTTATTCTCAGATACGGAACTTACAAACTCGCGGACCACCGAGTTCTTGATGGTAGGCAATTCGGCCGCAGTAGCCAACACCAGTCTTGGTCAAATCACCCTTGATCCCATTCGGGTCAATGTGACTACGAGCCTGAATGGTCTACAAGGATTGAAAGGGCACATTACAATCGAATCCGTAGATGTCATAGGAGGAACCCAGCAAGCCCTGAACCTTGGCATCAATGGTTGGTACAAAAACCCAGTTTATAGAACATACTTAATTCTTGTTACAGTGTCTATCATCAACCCGTCGAACCTTCAGTTAGCCACGGGTGACCTGAGTAAGCACTCCCAACCATTATCCTCGTTGCTGTGTTTGACTTGTCTTATCAGCTCTTCAACTACAGAAAGGCGGTGCCATTCTTGGCACCGCTCTGATGCCTAATTTGACACTGTACATGGGAAAAAATTCATTGACCTCGACATCAGATTTTGAGGTGACTTTGCTTTCGGCTGATTTCTTCGTGTATCAAATCGATGACGACGTCGTCTAGCCAAACAATAGTCCTGAAGGGATGCAGACGCTCAATGACTTTGTTGGCGGCACTGGTCAGAGATTTTCTCCCCATGCTTGGATTACAACTCACCGTTGTCATAGATGTCGAGCTTGCAATCGTTGGGTTTAGCGGTAGCACGCAGGTGGAGTCTTTGTTGCCCGCCTTCGAAAGCTTGAATGTCACCGCGACTCTACCTGGCTTGAAGTCGAGTCTACTGTCTAGCGGTTCACTGGAGAGTAGGTGTTTCCTAATTAACACTCCTTTGCTGACTTCTAACTGTTCACCAGTGCTTCCAACAACCTTTCGTCAAAACAATATCAGTCAGGTTACGGTGGATCTAGCCAATCCATTTACGTCTGGCTTCATGATTACCCATATAACTTCCTCTGTTACATCTCATGGACTTGGACTTGGAACCATCCGAACTGCTACCAATTTTTCCGCTGCCGGAAAGTCAACGACGACTTCCCCTTCTCTGGATCTGGACATGAACTTTGACCCTCAAACTTTGTTCACGCTTGCCCGTGTCCTCGCTGTGGAGGCCGGTCTTGATCCGGCACCTTTGGATGGGATTGTGTCATTGGGTGGATATTCTTATGTTCCATCCACCGGTGCAGACTCGACCCCAGCCAGTCGTAGAAGCAATGTCTTCACGTAGGAGCATTGAGCAGCTTGATTTCTTGTGCTAATCAACCCTTTTTTTTCAGTGGTTTCGACCTACCTTCTTTCATTGACACAGCTTTCAAGCAATTGCGTTCTGATATCCAGCTATCTGCGGAACTTACGATGGGTATGTTGTCGTTTTTTCCACCTTTCTTGGGTTCCTGATCGTTGTGTCCAGGGGAATATGCGACAACATTGGACTACACTCAAATCAGCGTTCCGATTGCAACCGACAGCAGCCTTAACCTTATATTACCCGTCTTGGCGCAACCCATTGTGCAGAAAATTGTATCGGGATCGGTGCTTGGGTACGTACACTAGTAATAGTCAGACATTTTTGTTTTCTTTGTTGAGTTCGTTCTTCACTAGCATCGACACTGTCATGATAATGAATCCTCAGGAAACGTCTTTTGGTAATCGATGTCTTGCCCTGGTCCGCTTCATTTGGCTAATCCGCTTCATAGGGGCGCAATTGAACGGGAGCATCACGAACGCAGGGCCCTGTGAGACCACTCTTTACGGATACGAACATGTACTGACATTGCCTTAGTTGATGCCATCATCTCCTTCGGCAACGGTTTGGCCGTTTCTTGGAATGGTCAGGCTCTCGGGACGATGCACATGGATGATGTCAACGTCGTGGGCGATGTTGGAGCTTCACTCAACGTTCAGACTTCTTTTGAAGTAGCGGATGTGAACGTGCTCGCGAACTTCACCAAGGTGCTGCTTAACGAAGAATCGTTTCAATGGGTGATCTCTGGGGAGAATCTTACTGGTAAGAAGCCGATTGATCTCAGATAAGTGGGTGCTCATTCGTTTGATAGTCACTGCGCTGGGTATGCCTCTCTGCGATGATATGAAACACATTTTAAATTGTTATCACAGGCGTTCAAGTTACAGGAATTTCTCTGCCGCCCAAGGTAGTTACTCTCAAAGGGTTCAATGGGTTGAAGAACGGTGTTACGATCAGCTCGTTTGACTTGCCTGCCAATGACCCCGAGGGTGGCATCCATCTCACAATTCAATCCACAGTGACAAATGTAAGTGATGCCACTCAGTAGTCTCTGCTGCTAATTTTAGCATACGATAGCCTTCACAAGTCGGTATCGAGTTGAGTTCCATCGCTTTCAATACCTATTCTGGCGGAATCGAGATTGCTCCTGTATCCTCATCGTCGTCCGTTACACTCGCCCCTCAGTCCACGTCGCCACTACCTCTCGCTGGTAGGCTCATCCCTCAGGACACCGCTGAAGGTTTGGCTGTCGTATCGCAGATATTCAACAACTTCATTCATGGAGAAGACAGCCAAGTTACCGTCCAAGGAGCCAGCGCTGGTCCGACTGATGTAAGCTTAAGTGCAATACCATTGTGTACGGTTGAAGCTCATCGATCCATCCAGGTTACATGGCTCAATGAAGGGATACAGACTCTCGATGTTGCGACCTCATTACCCAACCAAGGCAAACTTGATGTTATCCAGTCAATCGCCTTGGAGCAGCTGGAGCTACTTTTCACAGAAAGCACGGTATACGACCCGATGACAAGTAGCAATGCAACTATAATTGCCTTTAGTCTCCCGTTCGCTTTCCCCATCGACGTCATCTCCTTGGCTCCGAACATCACGGTCGGCTTTGACGGGCAAGCATTCGCTGAGCTTGTCATTCCTAACTCACCGACTACTACCGACATTCGGACCCGCATCATCGATCTAACCTTTTTGGACGTGCCGTTTGCCACTTTTGCCGATAAGCATTCGGTATTTGATGACTTCGTCGCCGCGACTACTCTCGGGAACATGCAGATTCTTGCTTTGTCGGGAGTTGTTAATGCAGCCGCTTCCACTGCTGTTGGGGTCTTGTCACTATCAACCATCGAGTTCTCCGTGGATTCCTCTATTGCCGGTCTGCAGGGTCTGGTGGCTAAACCAGTCACTCTATCCAACCTGGATGTCAGTCATGGATACTCCAACTACCTCTTGATCACAGTTGACACAACTCTCTTCAACCCCAGGTGAGTAGTCTATGAATTGTTTGCTGTGACATGTTAATAAGTGTCGTCTAGCAATCTGACAATTGGTACCATCTTACGCATCTCGTCCAGGTAAATTGCTTATGTCCCGTTTAGGTGTGGGAGACGTTGCCTTTACCTTGCAATTTGAGTGAGTATATTCAACTTCCTTGTCCCTCAGTCTTAATCGACCGTTGTATCAGGGACGAAAGGATTGGATCTGCCGATTTGGTGAGTACTTGAGGTTCCTGTTCACTTTAAATGCCTTTAACTCTTTGTACAGAACAACATGATCATAGAACCAGGTTCCGTTAATTATACGACCGGTAAGTTATTCCGAAGGAGGGAGACGTATTTATGAATTCCTTCTCCAGATGTGCTATATTCGCCACAGGGTGGTTCAGAGACTGCTGCGGGTCAGACAGTGTTGGAAAATTACCTTCAGGGAATTGGTTCCAACGCGGTCATCTTTGGGACAACCAGCTCTACACCGATCGAATCTTTGCAACTCGCGCTATCCCAGATTAGATTCTCCCCCGTCATCATTCCCCCGTTGCATCAGAACCTCATCGATACCGCCACTCTGGAGTTCCCGACGGACATCGTGCAGACAGGAATTGCAACTGTTTCTGTCAGCATCGCCAACCCCTTCACGGCGAGTATCAACCTCCTTACGGTCACTGCCACGGCGACGTTCCAGAATTTAACGGTCGGCACTATCAAGAATGTCGATGTATCGTCGAATCCGATCCACGCAGACGGTCATAGCAATATCACCTCCCCAGCACTTCCGTTCAATTTCAATCTAGATCCATTTATGATTATTGAAATGATTGTCGTTTCAGCGCAAGAACATGGTGTAGATCTGGGGCCCTTGACTCAGTTGTTCCAACTAGTCATCAATAACCCTGATTTCCATCCACCAGTGCGTGTCTAGTGTTGTAATCTTGTCCACAAGGATATTTATTAGTCGCCTCCAGGTCAAAACTTCAGTTGACACTAATGCTTCAACTTGCGTTAGGTAAGGAATGTCATGACTATGCCTCCACTATGTGCTCACTTTGGCCCTGCAGCGGGAACCAGTTTGACATAGATGATGCTATCCTCAATGCTCTGAAAGGCCTTCAGGTTGATCTAGCAATTGTCACCTCGTTGAAGCTGGACGATTGTAAGCCACTTAACTGCCTGGCTCTTCAGATTTCCATATTTCTTTGCAGATGCGACGAGTCTGTCTTTCCTACAGAAAGGAGTAACAGCAATCGTAAGACCCAGTCGTTCCTCAGGATTGCATGCGTTGATTTTAATGCTCTTCAGACCGACCATACTGCACTTTATCTCATTGGAGCCGTTGCTGCTCCAATAGCGCAAGATTTGGTGAACGGCGCCGTCCTTGCCTTCTCTGAGGCAAACATCACGTATGTCACCCATATATAGCTTTTTGTACGATGACTTAGTGCCGCATAGGAACATCTCGGAGAACGGCTTTGATTTGGCTCTTCAAGGCTCCTTGACAAACATCGGGCCACTGGATGTACTCATCGAGTTTGTTGACCCACTCATGTATGTGGAGCAATCCTGTTTCGTGTGACCAACTGACGATTACTCTAGCGTAAATTGGCAGGGCAATGATATTGCAACGATCGCACTTCCTCCAGGTGAGCTGTGTCACATGTCTTTTCCATGACTTTTATGCGAACTTGATTCATGTAGTTTGTGCTGCTGCCAATACCGGTGTTCCGAATTATGCCACAAAAGGGATGTTGGTCATTACCGATCATGCACAGTAGGTCATCTTGTAGTATCTGTGTCACCGTGCTAAAGTCGTCTCTACAGATTTACCTCGTTCGCCACGTATTTGCTCCACAACCTCAGCATTGAGTGGACGATCTCCACATCTAACCTCCGAGTGATTGCTCTTGGCGCGATCTTTGAGAACGTATCTTTGACGAAGACGATCACGTTGAAAGCGTTCAACAACTTGCCTGGAGTGACTATCAATAACTTCCAGCTCCCATCCGATGACCCTAACGGAGGCATTACAATTGACACCGATTCAGTTATTCCGTCGTCTTCTCGTAAGTTTTATGGTGGTTGCCCTGTATCCTTCTCATTGATGCCTTTTAACAGAGATCGGGATTGATATGGGCACTGTCACGTTCCAAGCGTACTTCGACGACACCTTGGTCGGCCGTGAGCTTTTCCGTTACCTGGCTCTTGCTTACACTCAAATGAGGCGGACCTCCAGCATTGACGGCCACAGACCTCGTGTTGCTTCCCGAGGGAACAGTCACTACACACCTCGCGGGTCACATAGTCCCTCAAAGTGGCAATGATCTGGATGTAATAGGCCGGCTGTTCTCGGAGTATCTTGCAGCGGACAACATCACATTAAGTGTCAAGGGAAAATCAGTCCAGCCAACGGGAGCAAGTTCACCGGTCACTTGGTTGAGCGATGCGTTCCAGACCCTCACTCTGGCAGTCAGCCTTTCTGGTAAGAAGTTCAGTGTGAGTACTACACCGAGAACGCAACTTCCCTCGATTGTTCACCCCTTGAATAGATCATCCAATCTATCGTGTTAGAGGACCTTGATCTGGTCATGAACACTCAGCAAGAGGCATTCGCTCCGTTGTCGGGTTCAAACAGCACTGTAGCAGAGTACAAGAATCCCTTTGGTTTCTCGTTGCAAGTCATTCAGTTCGCAGTCAACATGACTCTAGGTGTAGGAGGAGCACCCGCTGCGTTGGTCAGTAAGCTGGCATTCCGAGAGATGACGTGGCTAACGTCCTATCTCAGCTCAACCTCCCATTGTCCAACAATGTCGGCGGCGTCTCTACTGGGAACCTTGCTTCTCTTCCGATCAGCTTCCATAATGTACCGCTTGTGTCACTCAATGACGCTGCGTTCGAGTCGATGTTTGCAGAGGTTACTGACAAGGACTTAGCAATCTTTGATCTCAGTGGAACTGCCAGGGTGACTGCGAAAACATCGATTGGCGATATACCTATCTCAGGTATCCCATTCGACGTTAGCTCCACATTGCAAGGTACGCTGATCGTTCAAACAACGTTTCTTATCTTATTGTGTTCTATGCAGGCATCAACTCGTTCGGAGGCACAGCTGGCATCCACAACGTGAAGATCACGGGTAGCGGCGGGACTAATGGTGACCAATATATCGTTGCGCCGCTCACCGTGGAGATGAACAACCCTTCTCATGTCTCACTTTCGACGGTGGATATTGCTCTTCCTGTGTACTATGAAAACGCGATGATTGGACGTGTGGCATTCGACGTGAGTCCGAGTTTCATATGAGGTGCCATTTGTCCTGAACAGCGGCTCCACAGACATTCGATCTGGCGCCAGGAGAAAACACTTTGCTGGGAGAATTTCATTATGAGCCCGCCGATGCGAACAACACGGTTGCCCAAATGTTCCTGACGAACTTTGTGCAAACCGGGAACGTTCTTCCCTTGACTGTGAAGGGAGACAGTGCCAGCTCCTCTTTTACTTCCCTGGTTCCCGCGCTCGAGGGAGTGACACTGCAGAGTAGTGTGACCGGTGAGTACTCGGATACAGGAACTATGACCTGTGCATTACTGATGCTTTCTCGAGGATTAAACTCGCCGGCTATCATTACCCATCTGTACGCCACCATTACGCTGACCACCTTGTTGACGAATGAGGTCAAGCTAAGCTTTGACGTGAGAACATGCTCATCGATCACCACATGCTCACCACTGATTGACGCGCGAATTAGATCTTCAATCCACTGGGAGCTGATCTTGTCATTGGATATGTCCAAGCGGACGGTCTCGTTAATGGAGAGATCTATGCTCACTTTGACCAGCCGTTTAGCGGCTTCGTCATCCCACCAGGTCATACGGTGAACAGCGGAACGTTCTCTGTGGTCCTTACACAGGGTGCGCTAGCGTCTCTCGAAATTATCCCGTTGGGATACATGGACGTGCAAGCTGTGGCGACTATACAGTACGCCAAATTCTCGCATATTCATATCATGATCAAAGGCTGATTTGGCGAACAATTAACAGAATGGGTGAGAACGGGTACCGGATCCCGTGGATGCACGTGAACCAGTTGCACGTGGCGGTGGATTATGATCTCGGCCCGCTCTCCCTCGCGGATATGTCCTCCGTGCTCACCAATGCGACCTCTGCGCTCACTAACATATCCTCCACGCTCATCAATGCTACGTCCTCTGTGCTCACCAACGTATCCTCTGTGCTCATCAATACTACGTCCTCTGTGCTCAACGACGTATCCTCCGTGCTCAACAATACGTCTTCCGTACTTACCAACACGCCCACCGTTCTCACCAACAGCAGCATACCCATACTGTCGTCGTCTTCAAAGGTCCCGTCTTCTATCGGTGCCGTGGGTAACGTGACAGGTAAAACACCATTGCTGTAAGGCGCACGTGTAACAGATTACGAGATCATCGAACATTGCGAACCGCTTGCTTTCATACGAACTTTTCAAACTTGCAATCCGTTCACGTGATACCTTGATTCCTTTTTGTTTCTTTTTATTCGTACTTAATTGGGGTTAGCAATAGGTTGTCGACTAGAATGTGTTGGCTATAATGCACTGCGCAGTGATTTGGGGTGTTACAGCTGGCTGATCGCGAAGGAACTTGTTCCCAGATCAAACTCCCTGGATGTCGTGAAGGAGTGGACGAAACATGAAGGGGAGAATTAGGACCGTGGGCTGGTTGCTGCGGTTCCGGGATGTTACGGTTGAGCATGTATCATTTAACCCCTGAGCCGTTGCCAGACTGTGGCTCTGTCGATGACGACCGCAGGGCTATCGCCTAGCAGGATGAAACATTGTACGCGCGCCTCCGAGGCACTGCCACGGTGCCACATAGGGAATATTCACCATCTTTGAACGCCGAGGATGGGTCCAGGCTCTGACGGCGGACCGCCGTTTAATTTCGAGAAACACCCACCTCCGACTTTCTCCGGACCCGGCCAATCAAAATGCTGTTCTTGTGCCTAGAATGGGGATCGGCGCCAGTAGTGCCCTCGGTATTATCGGGGGTCCTGGGTTGCTACTTACTTAAGCGACTCGGTACGGGGCCTGGCTTGGCCTGGAAGCCCTGACTCGGGATCTTATCTCGAGTCCAGTACGCATGATTATCAAAAGCCGCTTGTCACGGTGCCACGGGCCTGGCTTGGAGTAGGGTCTACATAGGCACATCGATGATAGATGAATCAGCCAGGGATGACGCTGCCCAACTTGGGGGACGTGGGAGAGCTAACAGGCGAGCATCGGTCCGGGGACAACTCGAAGGTCGAGAGGATCAAGAGGATGGACTCGGAAATGCTAAGGGATGTGACACAGACATCAATGCATCACGAGCGACACAAGCGACGCGTCTATAACAGGGGAGCAATGAGATATTTATAGCGTCCAGGAATATTTGAGACACGCTACAATGTTGGCGTGGCGAACGCATCGCACTTGAATATCATATGGAAAAGGGGGATGCGGGCGAGTGCAACAAGCCAAGTCCAGAGGTTCCCGGCGCAAGCAAAAATACAAAGCAGGATGCGAACGGGAAGAGAAATGCGCGCATGCATTCAGTTGAATCGAATCGAAACATGGTTGCTGGCTCGAGCCGCTGCAGTCTCCATGACAGTAAGATGAGTCTAGATATATTAGGCTGATTGAGGAGGAATAAAAAGATGGACTGCTAGTGCATCTCTTCATATTTTTGATACTCACTTTTTCTACACACGAAGTCGAACGATCACGACGGGACCGTACGATCTGACGAATTTGAATATGATTCGCTACAAGAGGTTATGAAGGGCGCGAAGTGCCCGAGCGGGACCTGCCAAATCAGATGACCACATATGGATACGGGGAGAAGATGTCATTTTTTGGTCTCGTCTTTTACCCATGGGGATAAGAATATATGTAGGGGAGGATATCACCCAGATAAGATTGACAAGCCAAGTCCGGGGCTACGTACATACCGTGCTCAGGGGAATGGTCTGCTGCCACGTCATGACTCACTCACATTCAACCGTTGTCACGAGCTCAGGGAAACACTGAAGTGGAATTTGGCACGGCTACATGTAGACTCACATGAGTTCAGGTGTGCTGTATCGAGAGTCGTAGATTCGGACATGGATCGCCGTCCCCGAAATAGCTTTCTTCAGCGTTTGAGAGCCGGCCGAAGGCTAGCGCTTGTCAGAATGGAATGGAGTGGATGTCCCGACATACTAGCGACAAACAAGAACAAGTAAGGTTTAATTGTGCAAAGCTCAGGTTTATCCGGAGGCTGTCCTGATATTCGCGCAGAGGATAAGATTTATCCAATCCGCTGTCGGCATGCACAGATGACCCGTTTGCGTTCCATACCTGAGATAGTCGTGTGATTGGACATGTGTTTGCCGAGCCGGATCCAGTCTCGGAGCTTCGGAGCGAACCGGGAAGGAACATTCGCTTCGCTTTCTTAGTGCACTGACTTGGTAGGACTACTTTGATAACACACGTTGAGACGGCGAGGCGGAAAGACTCGCGCGGGGAGCATCGGAAGACTATGGGAGATGAGTATCCTAGCGCAGTGGCTGTCGACAGGTATAAAACGTCATTGTAACTTGTCGCCCCTCTTCACACGACACCGACACCGCCGAGTGAGTCCCCCCGCACTATAATCTGATCTTCCCGCCAGGGTCACCCGAGACCTACGGATCATATAAAACCCATTCTGACTGCTTTTGTAGTCCATCGCTCCATCCCCCGTAACAATGGTCCTCTCTCACCAAACTCCCTACGTTACCCCACACATCCTCCACCGCAACTATGCCCAGCCCGTAGACAACCAGTTCTTCTCTAATCGTGAGCTGTCCTCTCCCTCCCGCCCTCCTCATCTCATCGACTCTGTCTAGTCATCGGCCGCGACCTCGAGTATTTCTCGCAGGCCGGTTTTGACATGGACCGAATCCAGTTGAAGCGCAATGCCCCCGTCGCCCAACTGTACGAAGACGCGATCCGCAACGAGGGTGCCATCATCTCCTCCTCCGGTGCCTTGATCAACTTTTCCGGTAAAAAGACCGGCCGAAGCCCCAAGGACAAGCGCATCGTCTACGAGGAGACCTCCAAGGACGACATCTGGTGGGGTTCCGTCAACATCAAGATGGACGAGCGTAAGTCATCTCTCATGATCCGCGACCTCCATTCCATTCCCTTTCCACCTAGACACGTTCGAAATCAACCGCGAGCGTGCCATCGACTACCTCAACACTCGTGACAATGTCTATGTCTTTGACGGCTTCGCAGGGGTGAGGTCTATTCACTCAACCCTCTATCAACCCGCTCATCATCTCTTCCAGTGGGACCCCAAGTACCGCATCAAAGTTCGAGTGATTTGTGCCCTTGCCTATCACGCTCTCTTCATGGTCCGCTTCTCCGTAAACTCCACTCATGTATCCGATGGTTGATGAGTTTTCAGAACAACATGTTGATCCGTCCCTCGGAAGAGGAGCTTGCCAGCTTTGGTGAACCAGATTTCATCATCTACAACGCCGGGCAGTTCCCTGCAAACCGGTTCACCAAGGGCATGTCTTCTACTACCTCCGTCGAGATCAACTTCAAGCGTATGGAAATGGTCATTCTTGGTACCGAATACGCAGGTGAAATGAAGAAGGGTGTTTTCTCTGTTATGCACTATCTTCAGCCCGTCAAGTTTGGCCAGCTCTCCCTCCACTCCTCCGCAAATGTCGGCATAGAGAAAGGCGACGTCACCCTCTTCTTTGGTCTTAGTGGCACTGGCAAGACCACACTTTCGGCTGATCCCAACCGACTGCTCATTGGCGACGACGAGCATGTTTGGTCCGACACTGGTGTCTTTAACATCGAAGGTGGTTGCTATGCCAAATGTATCAACCTTTCCAAGGAAAAAGAGCCCGAGATCTACGACGCCATCCGATTCGGCTCCATCCTCGAAAACGTGGTGTACAATCCCGCCTCTCGTGTTCCCGACTATGATGACATCAGCATCACTGAGAACACCCGATGCGCTTACCCTATTGAATACATCCCAAACGCCAAAATCCCGTGCATGGTGGAAAGGCAACCCAGCAACATCATCATGTTGACCTGCGATGCGTTCGGTGTCCTCCCCCCTATCAGCAAGCTGTCTCCGGACCAAGCAAGTTATCACTTCCTCGCTGGGTACACCTCGTGAGTGTATTCGTGCCATTCGGCGAGACTCTACGGTTGTTGACTTGTGCGAACCTACAGCAAAACCCCTGGTACTGAAGACGGTGTGCTCGAACCGATCCCAACGTTCTCTACTTGTTACAGTGCACCCTTCATTGTTCTCCATGTACGTTAACATCAGGTCCTGTCCTCCAGTCCAATTCTGACTCGGTCGCTAGCCGGGCCGTTACGCAGAGATGCTGGCGAGCCGGATGTCCAAGCACAATGTTTCTTGCTGGCTGATCAACACCGGTTGGACCGGTGGCAAGTTCGGCACTGGCAAGCGTTGCTCTTTGAAATATACTCGCCGCATCGTCGACGCTGTCCACTCTTGTGAACTCCTCACTGCCGAATACGAGACTTTCGATGTGTTTGGTCTCCAAATCCCCACAAGCATCGAAGGCGTTCCTCGCGAGCTGCTCAACCCCGCCTTGGCTTGGGCGGACAAGGAAGCCTTTGATCGTGAAGTCCGTAAGCTTGCAGGCATGTTCCAGAGGGCTTTCAAGTTATACGAAAGCGATGTCCAAGAGAGCGTCAAACTCGCAGGACCTCAGTTGGATTGATTCCAATCAAGGGACTGGGGCCTTTCCTTAGATACTCGAGACCAGAAGTCTGGATATTTATTTCCCTAGCTATTACCATGGACTGTTGTTTAAATGAACGAAATACAATTGTGAAACTGTACGTGCAAGCGCTTCGTATATGTACATTCTCCGGCGCCAACTTAGAGGGCGTAACAAATGTTTCAATTGCCATCATCATAGTATTATGGAGTGTCAACATACCACACAACCTTTGTCATCGTCGTTTAGGTATTCCTGGTCTAACAGCCTTGACAAGGCTTGTTGCGAATACTCTTTCGAAACCAAAAAACGAATGTCCCGTTGGGAAGCCCACCTACGGTGGTGATGGAGAAGGCAAGTAACGCACGCCTGACCGTCAAATATGAACCCGAGATTTCCCAAACTTCCTTCATTTTCGTCCCACCACACATCCATAGCTGGCTGCATTTTTTCGAGGCAAGTTATGGCAATCACCACCGGGATCCCAATTTGACGCGTAGCGTGGCAAAACATTCTGTAGGCCCTTGACATGCCTTCGCCGGCCCTGCCTCCTTGGACGCAGAACACGAGGAGATCAAGCTCCCCGCGACGGCGTCTCTCTTGGAGAAACCTCTTAAGGGAGCCGATCGTCGAGGTCGCCCGCCTGCCAAATACCGACTTCAAGAAGCCCGACGGTTTGTTCAACCCGGGAGTATCCCACAGCCTGAATGTTCTTTCCTCCATCGAGACCTCGTAAGAGGCGAAATCGCTCGTGCACGGCGTTGCGTCGGGAGAAACCGTCGCGCGCTCGCGACCTGCGATGAGATTGATGATGGAGCTCTTTCCCGAGCCGGTCTCGCCGATGAAGACGACGTGCCAGTGCTGCATCTGTGACTCGGATGGTTAGTGACGAAAACAATGAGATGGGTACGCCAAGTTTGGCGGACCTGTGACATTTTTGGATCCCTGCGACAATCGGGTAGAGGGATTGAATTCACTGACGGCACTCGATCGAGGGTCGGATGTGACGAGCTCGTCAGTTGGAGTGGGGACCGTGGGCCGACTTCATGATTGCTATCTAATCCGGCGTGGGCGCTAACATTTGTACGTACACTACTACTATGTAAGTGCTAAGGAGAATAACGTGTCGGGAATGCATTGATGATTGTCTGTATCGTCAGCATATAACGCAACTCTTTTCAGGGTTATCTAGATATTTACGACCAGACTGTGGTGACAAGGCTGGTAGCGTATAGCCTCTTGAGATCAAGGTACGAATGGAATGCTGTGAAACCATTACAAGCTGCCGTTCTTCAGTGGACGCTGGCTGGGGCAGGGAAGTGAGGCATGCGTGACCGTCGACCGCCAACTCCCTTAAATTTTGCTCATTTCTTCCCCACCACTCTTCCATATTTGGCCTCTCTCTCTCGAGGTGTGTTTTGGCAATCACCACCGGGATCCCAAATTCACGCGAAGCGCGGCAAAAAGTTGTGTACACTTGCGAGGTGACTTTACTGACCCTGTTTCCTTTGATACAGAGCACGAGCAGATCGAGATCTTTGTTACTGTGTTTTTCTTGAAGAAACCTGGTAAGGAAGCGGCGCCTCTCCTTGGCACCCGACGGGGGGTTTAAGCCGGGGGTGTCCCAGAGCCTATACAACGTCCCCCCGATCTTCACGTCGTAATGATTGAACTGATCCGTGCACGGGTTCGCATTGGAAGAAACTGGAGCACGGGGGTGACCTGCGATGAGATTGATGACCGAGCTTTTTCCAGAACCGGTCTCTCCGATGAAGATGATATGCTGCAACATCTGTGACTTGAACGATCAGTCTATCGTGATGTGACGAAGATACACTAGGATTCCTCAACCTTGTTGTGCCGAGCTTGCGCTATCAGGAATAGGCAAGATCCTAATTTCACCACGAACTTGGGGACTGATAGGTTCGACAAGCAGCCCGATTAGAAGAAGTTGGCAATCTTGATGGGAAAACAGGGGGCGTTTGCGGCGGGTTCTTTGACTGGAGAATCTTAGCGTGATCACAAAATGTAGGTAGTAGGTAGGAGCGCTTTAGTTAGAGTAAAGCGCTCCAACAGTAGGATTTAATTTGGTGACGCTGGGTTAACGCTGAGCGCCGGGCCAAGGCGTCTATCTTGATCACTGGTGTTATCGGATTCGTCACGACTTCTTCGAACTTGTCCAAGTTAGAATTGCCGCCGATTGCATAATGCCGCATGCATACGCGAATTCTCGCCCTGGTCGGTTCAACATGATAAGCCATCTATCCCTTACTAGCCCCATGCAATGACGGACAACGCTCGAAATACATTACAAAACGTCGACAGGTTGCTAGTCTTTGTAAACGTCTAATCGACAATGCTCCAACAGGGTCACTGCCCGTAACCAAAGCAAAGTAGACACAAGATACTTCCCAATAGCACCACTCCATCTGCCTGAATCATCCCGCTTTTCAACAGCCTGAGCGTGCTGCATGGTATTCTCGCAGTGATAACGAGGAAAGCAATTTCTGGATACAAGGTCCCGGACGGCGCCCTGTGAATATCTTCGCCGTGTACGAGTAAGTTCAAGGTCGCGTGGGTCGTCGTCAATGGAGGTGATGCATGCATAGTCAACGAATTCCATGCCATGGTTCGAAAGGTCGGCAGCGTTCCTGTGCCACCATTTATCCATATCTCCCAACGCATTCTCCAATCCGGTTACGACAACGACCATGGGCACGGGGCTTTCATTTGTTTGGGTAGCCGAGCGTACTGATTGGTAGTGACGGACTAGCGCTCGTTTAGCCCTGGAGGCACGAATGCAGTAGATCAACAAAGATATCTCGTTCTTTCTGAGGCGATTTCGAAGAAACGTTTTCAAGTTCCTTTCTGCGATGGCAGCCCGAAAACGTCCCAAAGTCCCTCCATCGAGACCAGGCGTGTCCCATAGCCTGTATGTTTTCCCGTCGATGATGATATCGTATGGATAAGTGTGGATGGTACAAGCGGCCGCATCCGGAGAGGTCTTTGCGACCCGCGAGCCAACGACAAGGTTGATGATTGAACTTTTCCCGACACCAGCTTCTCCAAAGACGATCACGTTTTGTACGGGGCCTGATGCTTGCTAGAGAAATTACATGAATACGGAGCACGCTGTAGTGAAAATGATCGTACGACTCCACAGACCATTGGCGACAAGGGTTCTCGGTGCCACTTAGAAAAGTGTGCTTGCTCAGAAAGGAATCCACAAGGGGATGAATAATGCTGGGCCGTTATGCTGCTACTCACAGCTCGAAGGGCTGCTTGTCAACACGTGGACTAGCGTAAACATCGACTCTGCGGTTGCAAGAAATTGGTGTGCGACCAACTGGCATCGTGCAGTGATAAAAACGTGACGCACTGATAAGAGTCCATGGCGCTAA
This sequence comes from Leccinellum rugosiceps, assembly GCA_038089755.1. NCBI lineage: Eukaryota > Fungi > Basidiomycota > Agaricomycetes > Boletales > Boletaceae > Leccinellum > Leccinellum rugosiceps. The sequence goes on along the minus strand of JBBPLL010000039.1, from coordinate 41,119 downwards.
CATTCACTACCAATCACATCACGGATCCCCAAAAAAATGCCAGTGGCCCATAGCGGAGTCATCGTATCAGAATATCATGAGATGTGGGTTGTTTGTAAAACCACCGCTCCCAACTTGAAAGGTATTTGAATTTCTTCAGCATGACGGTGACTCGGCATCCAAAACAGGATGTGGTTGGTTTCGCTGAGGAGCCGGTTCGCCAGCCTTGCTTACCCCACGAGGCGACTGGTCCCTTCTCATTACCACGGGCCGTAGTACATGCCAGTGACTGAGGGCGGGGTTTGTCCGAGTCGATTTTGGGCATAATATGTGGCTGTACATACGGAGCACAACAGGACAAGACTGTGATTGCAATGCAGCAAGCCTGACCCAAACGAAACAGAGAAAACACACGCATCATTTGGCTAAGGCGATTGAGGCATTTCATCGATGAGTCGTACAACACGTTGCAATACATCCGAAGGTAAGCCCTTATCCGATCGCTCGCTCCAAGATGGGCGCCGTCCGACATCAGCGTGTTAGCCACCGCATGATCAGCCATGAGGCATGCCAAAACCTTAGGTTCCCCCTTTCAGCATCCCATCCCCCACTACCCAAGTCGTGGAGAAGTTCCCCCAGCCCGTCCCCCCATGGATCGATTGTACAACTTGAAGGTCATCCTTTATTGTCATGAATGGTTGCCATTACCTCCGTTGATTTTTGTTTGTAACGTTTTTTCTAGGTGAGAAATCCTCGATTTTTGTCCCGACGAAGCGCACAAGGCGAAGTGGATGGGAAGAAAATCGATTCCGAAACTGAATCTCTAGCTGGTATTGTGCGAACAACCGATAGCCATCTAGTAGAACTCACGAATAGTTGAATCATACAGATACATCGGCTACAACGCAGCTTTCCACCATTAACGTCGTGCTTTTCGGTGAAACTGGTGTCGGAAAAAGTTCCGTCATCAACCTCATCGCTCAGAGTGAGGTTGCGGAGGTTTCATCCAATGTTGAAGGTTGCACGATGCAATCCACACGATACATCATCCCCTTTGATGCCTTGAACTTTGCCATCTTCGATACCATCGGCCTCGAGGAACCCCAGTATGGGGTTAATGGGTATCTAAAGGCCATCGAAAAGGCCTACGAACTCATCATGAAGCTCAGTGCCGCTGGCGGCATCCACCTTTTGCTATTCTGCATGCGCGGGGGAAGAATAACGGCAACCACGCAGAGCAACTACCGGTTGTTTTGTGAGTGTCTCTGCAGCACAAAGGTACCCATAGCGTTGGTCTTCACTGGCCTCGAGAGGGAAGAAGAGATGGAGGATTGGTGGAGGAGAAACAAAAACCATATAGAGCACTACGGGATCAAGAGCGATGGCCATGCCTGTATCACAGCAGTGAGGGATGATACTCCTGGAGAGGATCTCAAGTTCACGGAGTCACAAAAGAAGATTCGTGAACTTCTCAAAGATTGCGCCCTTAAAAACGATGCCTTTATGTTGGAAGCGGAATCCTGGTTCGCCAAGCTCGGGAAAGGAATGAGAAGTTTCATCGCGAAGCATAGGAGTCCAAGAAAGAAGGATGTTTTGAAGGTGTTGACGCAGCGCTGCAAATTGGATCCTGATACCGCGAAGAGGATTGCAGAGATGATGGAAAAAAGTGATCCGGAGACGCATGACGGTTCGAGCAGTACCACTGCTAACCCTCCCACCGATGGGGCCCCGGTGCAAGGAGAGGAGGCGAGGAAGGAGAAAGATGGTTCCACGCCGCACGAACCTAGTGACGCGCCAGACGAGAGCAGGGACGCGAACAAGCCCGTGACCCTGCGCGACAATGAGCGGAAGAATGCTACCAACTCTACGCACTCTGCGCCGCCAAAACGTTCGGTGCAGACCGCTGCCAGTGAACACCATACGAATATAGTACCCCAACGATCATGATGGAATGTAGTTGACTTCGACGCTAATGTTCCGAATCTGTTATAACCTCTCTGCCTTTTCTCCCCGAGCACATGATATAGAATGTATGACAAGTAGTTGCTGTTAGCTGCTGATTGTACGGGTGCGCAGTTCGACCTAGTCTCCAGTAGCCAGACCCTTGAGTAGGACTCGGAAGACAGTCGTTCGAATCTGAATACAGTCATGCCGGCTTACATTTGTGCCCCAAAATGAAACACTCCGGGCCTGCCGACATCAGTGAGGTGTTGTGGGAGAAATAGCTGGCCATTCTTCTTGATCCACGAGTGATGGGCCAGGACGATTGATCTAAGTGGCGCCGCTACCCACCGCGCTGTCTGTCATATCACCTAGACTGGACACTCAACCAATTCCTCACCCCGCTGTACCCCTGCCTCCGCCGCTGGCACCTTTGTCCTTGCCTTCTAGGACCTTTTCTTTCCCATTGCACTCTCCGTCTCAGTAGAACGACCATGGCCAAGCACTCTGCCACTGCTCCCGTTGCGGATGCGCCCCACAGCGATAAAGAGGATCTGGGACTATTGAACAGGAGCAAGGTCAGAATCCATTCCCGATGTTGTGTTAACCACGCCTGAATGATGATATGCTTTGCGTGTTGTCTGTCACAGAGTCTACCAATGCCCCTGACTAGCGAGCCTCAGCCGATGCAGAACCGGTCGAACATTGTGCTCTTTGGAGAAATGGGAGCCGGGAAAAGCTCGGTCATCAACCTCATCATGGGTCAGGACGTAGCAAAGACGTCGTCCAGTGCCTCGAGCTGCACCCTGGACGCTAAAGCTTACGAAGTCACGTTCCAAGGGCGGGATTTTCGTATATTCGACACTGTTGGCTTGAACGAGCCTGAAAAGCTCAGGGACTCTGATTGCCTCATCCGCGCCATCTTTAAGGCCTATCGTCTCGTGTCGTATCTGTCCGAGACCGGGGGCATCAGCTTGCTGTTGTTCTGTATACGGAAAGGCAGGATCACCGTCAGTATGCAACAAAATTACCTGCTATTCCACGATTTTCTTTGCCACAAGAAAGTTCCCACTGCCCTCGTCATCACCCATCTCGAACACGAAGAAAACATGGAGAACTGGTGGCTGGACAACCATTTTCACTTCGCAGATTGTGGGATCCACACTGTCGGTCAGGCTTGTATAACCTCTAATCCAGTGTTCCACGAACGATATTGCGCCTCTCGGCAGGTGATCCACGACCTTCTCGTTGCCCATGGTTGTGGATCGGGTTTCACATACGAGAGGGTTAGCTGGCTGACAGGGCTGTTCCAGAAGTTGCTGGATCTTGCGGGAGTTCACCCCCGGTGGGACTCGGTTAAGGCCAGGGCACGAAAATTTCGCGAGTACGGTCTGAAGGAGAACGAGATAGCCATGCTCCTGACGAAGATCAGTGCTGTTGACGAGGACCTGGAACTTTTCAGACCACGATCGTATGTTTTCCCGTTGCTCGCGCGCAGTCGCAAAACCGCCCCCCCACGTCTATTAGACTAATAGGATACATCTCCACCTAGGAATTCGCCCATGCTATTTGCCCATGCTGTACTAGTATGTAGTGGAAGCAATTGAGCGAGATATACGTCCGAATACCAGTAAGTTGACCAACCCATATGACCTAAAAGCGGAGGATCGAACCCTTAGGCTCTTTGACCAGCCTTAGTGCCAGCTTCGTCCAGAGACGACGTCGATATCTTTTCAAATAAAAAGCAAACAGTCCCCTCCGGGACATCCCGTACGGATGGCAAGGAATGTTTCTCATCCATTGCCGCAACGTTCTCAAGGTCAACCAAGGTCAATAACGAGTCCAATCTTGATTGTGGCTCAGGTGGATTGACCTGGTCCATGTCATCGTCACCCGCAAAGTAGAGAATGCGTCGCAGGACATCGTCGTGGACATCGTGATGAACGTGGTGTCGCAGACAATTGATGTGGGTCCATTCCCCAAGCGCCGCCAGCTCGGCCCTCTTCTTTCGAAGCTCCTGGTGGACAAGTCAACAAGAGTTTGTTCTGATATTGAAAATGAAGCTTAATCACCGCTTTCTCCGCTTTCTCCGCTTTGTCGAATTGGACTGGGTTAAGCTGAGATGCGTTGATAAATCCTTGTTCAGAACAGTCATCGTTCCCTTCAGCAGTATCTTCCTCCAGTTTGATATTCGCATCCACACTGTCAACAGGTAGCGGCTCTCGGCCACCACACTCACAACCCAAGAGGTCATGGGTATTGCAAGGTGTATCGGGTTGAATGCGGAAGATGTCCCGAAGCTAAACTTGAATCAAATATGTCGCTTAGTTCGGTTAGAAAGTAACCCACATCTCTCCGGGTGAATGAATCTGCTTTGGATCCGGCGGTCTCCTGAGTGAAGAATTAGTAGGCCAGAGGGTGAAGAGCGATCGCCTTACATTTCCCATAAGGGCTGGGGGAAATTTTCAGTAAAAACACGATTAAAAGGTTGTGCCACGAACAGTTGCTCAACCCAATCTTAGTGACTTGCCGTTGGAATATTTTCTCTGTGTAGTAAACTGTGAGATTGCAGTCAGGTAATGCTGAGCATATTCACCGTCAATAGTCCCAGCCGTCAAGAATCGGTATATGAAAACTGGCCGTCGTTGACCATCACTGTCTCACGGAGTGATTATCAAGCTGAGGAGCAAGGCTAAAACCGACGGACCGGTGTATTCGTGCCATTGATTGTAGGTCATGACTGAAGGAAATATTGAGAGAGACTCAAAAAGGTTAAGTAGGCCCAACCTTGGATTCCAATCAGAGTCTATGAGACACAAACGTGAGGCACCGATAAGATTAAGTCCTACACCGCCCGCTTTGGAACTCAGCAGGAACAAGACTGTAGATCATATCAGCACACGCAATCGCTTGTTCGAAGAGGAAGCAGACAATGGCTTTGTTGAGAAGACTTGTTGAATGTATTGACATATTCTTGTCTTTTCGCGGCCGGTGTTTGTCTGGAATTGTATACTGGCATTGAGGTCTGGAACTGGAACTTGCTCTTACTCACCCGTCTAAACGCAAATAGGTATAGGATTTCTTCTTGCAGAAGGCTTCGAGAATGTTGAGAGTAGAAGTATAGTGGGATACCAGAACGCATTTCTCCTCTGTGTGCTGTTCATTGCTTGAGGTTCCGCTCAACCCATATAATTCAACCATACATACCTGCCGGAGTGTCGCAAGGAGGCTTGCCAAAGCGGTCAGCTTGCCTGTAATGCGTGTTACCGCCCTGCGTCGTGCAACTGAGGCTATGCTTACCACTGAGAGAAAAGTCTTCAATCTGTGCTCGCTCCGGAAGAAGTCGCACTGCTTCGATAATGCCTGGACGTATCTCGTGCCCTCGTTTGGACGCTTTGGCTTTATCAAGCTGAGCTTTCAGTAGGACCGGGCTATTGCTGACTTTTGTCAGCATTCCGATGAGGGCAAGAGACTCAGCAGTCGACCCCTCGACCAAAGTGTCCAGCTTCTCTGGCTTGAGGATTGTGGCAAATATGGAGAGCTGCAACTTCGATGGGGTCACAAATACGACATACTCATCTGCGCTGCAAGTCAACAGAGAGGAACAAGAAATGACGAATACTAACATTTGGGTGGCAAATAATTGTTCAAAATTGTTGCCTCACGTCGCAGCACGAAGCTCTTTGCGATACTAGACAGCTGGTCATGTCAAATAAAACCAGTGGGAAGATGACGCTGCAATAGACTCACTTGGGCCGATCGTGCTTCTCCGATCTCAAGCTCTTTTGCAGTGCGATCAGGTGCCCTGCTCTTCAGAATGGGAGCCTCGTATACCCGTCGAAATGTATTGTAGTCATCTGGATCGAGGTCAATCAACCAGTCACGTGGGAAGTGGGATGCCTACCAAGCAGACCAGGATTACAAAAATCGGCCTATACGAATTCTGTCTTTCTAATACTCACGCGTTAGGAACTGGAGGAGGCTCACCATGGCGTGAAATTCACTCAAATCATTTTGGATAGGTGTCCCGGAGAGTATTATTCTCCGAGGTGTACGAAGTGCCTTGAACATTGTGGATGTCTTGTTATTTGCAGACTTTAATCTATGACCTATTTCGAGATTTTAAGAATGTGATTAACAACTAATGAGCTGGTGAACCTTCATCACAAATTATTAAACCGATTGGAGGACTGATGGTCCAAAGTTAAGGTATAGACCACAGGGAAGTGGCCTCTTCACTCACTTGCAAAATGCGAGATCTTTTCTATTGAGCTGTTTCACCAATCGGCTGAAAGGACAGTGACTCGCCACTCACATCACACTCCTCAATTTCTCGTAACCGATTACGAGGACCTGATGAACGCGTCTAAAACGGGGTTATAAGAATCGGAAACTTTTGAGATATACGTTGCATACGAGTTCAAGAACTGCTTGATCTGGGACTTGTCCTTGTCCCCGGCCAAAACACCGATGCGGTCACGACCCAACCTGGTTTGTAAGTGTAGTCAGGTAGTCATCTGGGTGCCGTGGTTACTGCATTAACCCACCACTTGCGAAACTCGGCGCGCCAATTCTGAAAAAAAGCTCAGCCAGTGTTATTCATTTCCACCACTCAAGCTCACGTTAATGAGTGACACTGGACAAACAATTAATGCCTTTCCAATGGCACCCACACCACCACCGTAAGGGTTTTGTTCTGTACGGACGTCAAATACCTGCAAAATAATATATGAATGATCTTACTGAGGAGCGTCCAAACCAGCGCAATGGTCTATCCTACATCAGCAACGAAAAGTTGATGAGACATGGGTACGTACCTGCAGTGTCTTCCCGAGACCCCTGAAATGTCTCAATAGTCAACATTTGGAAGAAGAACAACAGAAGAAAGAAAGCTGACATCTCATCTGCGAGGATACAACCCTGGCCTTCGTGCTTGCGGAAACCCATGACACATTCATACAGGAAGCAGACACCTGAAAATCAGTATCATGCTTATCCCTGAGACTGAAAAAGCAACCTTCAATTTGGTGAGGTCGTAAATGCTTTGCAATAACAGGGTCAAGAACAACAGGAGTGATGGGCAAGTCCCTAGCGTAGATATGTCAGTTTGGATCGAGAGTGTTAGCAAGACCACACTACTTTTTGTTGAGTCTTTCCGCATGTTCTTTCGTCGGTGCCTTCATGACCACTGCACCATCAGCATCCGGATCGTGCCTGCAATCAGTGTTAATGTCGGTCATTCAGTCCAAAATATTTGATTACAAGGGACCATTGAGCCGTTTCTTGGGAAGCTGGCCGTAGAATGACGTGGGCGGAACAAAGCTCTTAGAGACTTGCGCCTGATGGATATTTTCCTTCTTCGACAAATGATTCTGCTGTAGGACAACTGAAGGAGTTGACGGAGATCTGTCACAGTTAACATCGTCAAGGACAGTTGTTTCCTCTTCGACACCAGTGATCGATGGCAATTTCGAAGATGAGATGGGTGAATCCAGAGAGATCTCCTTATTTCCAGCATAAAAGTAGTATCCACTCTGGAGTGGAAGACCATCCCAGTCTTTACGTCCGATTCTGTGTCCAAGTATGCCCTCAGTATAAGAAAGCATGAGAGTCAAGAACCCAAACATTTTACCCTTCTCGGAAATCACAGTTAACTTATTTCCGACCAGCTGCACGAATGCATCACCATCCCACGTTTTGTGTTTTTTGGCTTGAGGACGGCGCCTAGGTTACTGTTGCCGGTATGATCATCATCGAAACGTGTTATATGCGTACCAGTTTACGGTCCAGCATGGCTTTGATCCTCGAGGCCCTTGTGCGGTTGTATCTGATTGACCGGAGAGCAGATCGACAGGTTGCAAATCTACGACCTTCCTCATAGGCGGCTTATAAGGAGTGGCAAGATTCGAAGGCTTCAGCGGAATGAACTGTTTCTGGACAGATAACGTAGAAGGGGAGGTGGCGCTTGAAGTCACGTAGGAGCCACGACCAAAGCATTTGCCAGATAAATAGTTCGCCCTTGAAATAGAGTGGTCAATCCCAATTTCTCTCCCCCCGAATTCATACTCTCCGCCTTCCTCTGCTCCTGGGGCGTTCAGAGAGCCAGTGCCAACACTGCAAGAAGATACAAAGACACAGTTAGTTTGTGGTCGTGGATATTGAACGAAGCCGCATACAGTTTGCCTTCTAGATCATACATGGTTCCTTTCGTACCATTCAGCACGAGAACTGCATCACCATCCCAAGTCTTGTGCTTCTTATACTGAGGCTTCCGCCTATCAACGATAACATCATATAGGCGTGTATTAACGACGTTGGAAACGAAATACCATTGCACCATCCAGTACTGCTCCTTAGAGCTTCCACTAGCGCGGTCAGTTGCGCTGGCTTGGGGACCACCGGGGCTCTCGAGTGCGAGCCTTTTTCGACTGGCTTCATCCACAGGTCGCTTGCGTTTCTCCCCAGGGACAGGGGATTGGGACGAGGGCATAGTAGCTTACAGCTGGCGCAAGTCGTTTCTGAGATGTCAGGATTTCGAAGACGCGACGCGTCTGTGGCAATTCCCGAAATAGTTACTAACTACATTAAGGCGGTTACGTAAATAACATTGCGCTCTCCTGGGCCACCTGCCCTTACAGACGGCCATATACGAGTTCTCCGTCAATGAAAGTCGCCTGTACCTGCGTTCCGAGTATTTGGTCGGGCAAAATCGTCATGATATCTCGAGAGAGAACGACAAAGTCTGCACGTTTGCCGGGGGTGATTGACCCGAGTATTTCCTCCGTGAAGGAAGCATACGCGGGGTTGATGGTCATACCTATTATCTCTGACATGAGACGCCATAGAGGCGAGCAGGAGATACCACGAAACACACCTCGTAACGCTTGAATACGACTCAGACATTGCTCCGGGAACCTGAAAGGTAATTAGATCACACGCGTGCGTCATTCTCCATCATTGCTCACCAGCCAGAGGGCCCCTTGGGAGAAGTACCCTCAGGGGATAACCTCGTTACTGCCGCATAGAAACCAGAGAGGGGGTTCATGTCTTCCACCGGGAAGTCGGAGCCGAGAGCAAGCCGGGAACCGTGATCTAGGATGGAGCGAAAGGCATATAAACCTTTCACTCGCTCAGGTCCCTGTAGCGAGCACAATAAGTGAAAAAGAGTGGAGGTTCTCATTTCCTTTACATACAAGACGATCTTCGGCAAACCACATGTCGCTGGTACTGCACAGTGTATAGGTCAAGGCATGTCGCGAAGACCGGGGAGGCTACGCACGCATGAGTAGGTTGCACACTTGCAATCACTGTGATGTAGGGAAGCTTTTCAAATATGCTTGATCTAGAATTGAGCTTAGGACGACGCACCACCTAGCCTGCCCATACGAATCATGTCTTCCTCTCTTAGTATCTGAGCATGTTCGAGCCGAGGTCTCAGCATTGCAACATCGACATCTTTGAGAGCAGCCTCAAAGGCATCCAACACTACACTATTTGCGTAGTCTCCAATAGCGTGGATATTCTCATGATTTGAATGAAGATTCAATAGGTAGACACATCAACTTCGAGAAGAAACCCACCACTTGCCACTCATCTTTTAGAAACCGAGGGACGACATTATGCAGTATCTTCTCATCTAAACGCATAAACCCCTTCGTACTCGGACTGTCGTGATAAGGTTCATATAGCTGGGTTCAGCTGTCGTCAAATTTTGCAAGCACTCATGTATGTGGCGCTTACCGCTGCCCCACCAGACCTCAAGGCACCTAACAACCGTAAGATAACAGAATCTACATGGCATATAAAATTGCCTTACCATCCGCAAAGATTTTAATGCTTCTAACATTCAAGCGCCCGTTTCCTGAGTTGATAATCGGCTTCGAAGTATTTCCCCAATAATGGTCGGTCTCGCTGAAGAGGCGCATTCCATATAGTCGGATCTGAACAGAAAATGATAACAACATAAATGAAAAGCGCATCTCATGCTTACAGGAAGTGAACCCTCGGACGCCTGTCTTTTAATTGTAGGTGTAACGTTGAGCCCCGAGCTATTATAGGACACTGAAAATTTACCTCTCAAAGAACTCGAGTGCTTCCGGTCGGAGACAAGCGTCATGTATAGATGTCAAACCCATTGACAAAGCGTCCTTCACAGTTGTTGCAAAACTTCTGCGAAAATCCTCTTCTGTTGGAGTAGGTCCCTTCACTAACTGACGTGCGTTGTCAAGCAATACACCTGGGAAATGTGAGACAGCATCAACAAGCAGTCAGCAGGTCCGACGAACCAGTGGGTTCTCCATGTACATCGCGAACCACTACACCTCCTTCCACGTCTTCCACTAGAGGACCACTCTGTCGAAGCACCGCCTTGGATACCCACAACGCATGACCATCCTTGCTCTGAAGCACCACCGGTCTCCCGTGAATAACTGGATCATCATCCAGAGCCTCCTTCGAGAGGTACAAGGGTGTCAAGAACTTTCACAAGCATATCCTGATAAAACATACCGCGCTAGGCCACTCCTCCACAGGCCAGGAAGTGTGGTCCCACCCCGAACCTTCTATGAATTTGGATGTATTGTAGTAGACGTCTGGATGCCTCATGATATAGTCTCTGACGAGGGCGACAGTTTCTACGAAACAAGAATGAATGGAAATTTGATTTTATGTAACTGATACCCACCATTAATCGACTTGCCAGCTTCTAGGGGAAGCTGCTGGTTGGCCCCGTACCATAATATGTGCGCATGAGAGTCTATGTAGTACTTTCACTTTAAGTCTTGTCTAGAGTGGGAGTGAAGTACTAACCACTCAGTCCGGGTACTACGATCGAGTGGTCGTTGATGTATCGGATTTGCAATGCCGATCCGGAATGATGGGCAGCATTCCAACGAGCCAAGATTTCTCCTGAAATAGGTAGCGTGAGTTGGGCAAGATATGAAAACTATAATGCTAGAAAGTACCGAGAGAGCCGGTATCGACGATAAACTTGTCTTCAACGACTAAACACTGAACAGTGAGATTGGTTTCCTCGACGGTATAGATCCTTGCACCAGAGCGCGAGCAAATGGCGTAGTGGTCGAGGGTTGAAGTCGGCGGGCCGCGTGAACGAAACCAAAAAAGTGCAGACAATGCCAGAGCTGACAAAACGAGGACAGTCCTGAGACAGGTGAAAGTGCCCACTGGCAGGATGCCATTTCGCGTACGATCACTACTATTAGTTCGTCTCGTCTTTGGAGCAGACGTGGAGTCTGAATTATTCCGTCGGCGTAACCCCGACGATTGATTGATGCTGGTAGACATCAGCGAGAACTCGCTGGAAAATGGGGCTGGACGACAAAAAAAACAGAGTTATTCAATGCGTGGGACGCTGAAAAGGAAAAGGTTCATATATGTACGCAAACAACTGCCTTGCGTAGGCGTCTGCCAGCTGGACACAACACGGCAGAGAGGAATCTTATTACCATTTCGCGACCTCTGATTGGCTGGGCCAAAACTATGCTATCCCTTTTTTGTTCGACCTACATAATTGAATCATATGTAAAGAAGGCGTTCTAATCGGCTGCGCGTACTACTCACATTTGAGCAATCTTGCTACGTCACATGGCGAACAGAGCATCTTCTAGTCGCTTTGAGAGCTTTGATTCAATCATTGGCTAGAATATTATAGCCCACAAGTTAAAACGAAATCAGGAGAACACAAAGTTGGCCTTCGGCTTGTTATATGTGTTGTCGCAGGTCTATGATTGGTCCAAGGCAAGACTGGAATGATTCCTTTTTTCAGACCTGCTTGGTCACCCGTTGAATTTCGTTCGGGTTTCGTCGGATTCTGTAGTTCTTTCGAACTCGTACAGGGCCCGAGTCGTTGAATCGATTGGTTGATCAGCGTGCATGAAATGTCAAAACGTAATGTTGGGACACGTCAGTACCCTGAATCCGGGAGAGTGCGTAGGCGCTATTGAGCGAGAGGCTCCTGAACAACACAATGGGTAGGTTGCCGTGCATCTCTTGCCAACTGGAAATAAATCAAGCGACTTGGTGGAACCTCGTCCAGTCCGAACGCAGTTGACGTACCTAAGTACTTACAATGAGAGCCTCGTACTCCTGTTCACGAATCTCCCATGTCCCACATACTTTATAACAATAGGAGTAGCTTTCCATGGATCACCTTTGATGCAGAGCTTTACTGTAAGCGGTAAATTGAATGAAAAGCGCTCTGGCGCACTGGCAAGCGTTGTGTATTGACACGTTACTAGTTCTGGCGTGAGAATTCGGACGTGGCTTCGACTCATTAGCAAGTCGACCTCAACCACCATGCCATGGAATGACGCATTCCGTACAAGAGAAAACGGACTCCTTACTTCATTGAGTTCGCATAAGATGCTACTCTACGCTACTATATCATCCATTGCTGTCTCTGCCACTGTCGCTAGTGCTCTCAGGAGACATAGCAACTTCTACTCCCTTGCTATCCATCTTTCCAAGAGCAATCGGAGTGTTCTGGTCAGTATTCGTCTTCGATTGGTGTAATTCTCTTCATCTCGACTTCCTTTAGATCCTTGCCAATTTCGGGCTCTTGGTCGCGTTACTCTGTGCTCAATGCGCTCGTCGTCTATTCTTTGGTTCTCTCAGGCCACAGGAAATTGAGGTATCCCATCACCATTAACACTTGTTTGATCTGTCGTGTCTAATCACTGGTCTAGCGCCTTTATGATCGTCTCTGGTTCTTCGTGACCGAATCACTCCTTGCCTTCACTATTTTTCGAGATGACTTCGACATTCCCTTTCTTCTCATGTTCGGATTCCTGCTCTTTGTCAAGTCTTTCCACTGGCTATCTTCCGATCGCATTGAATGGGTGCGTTGTTCTCCTTGACATCTGTACCTTGCTACAGAGCACCCTTTCGCGGCAGATGGACCAACGCCCATATCCTGGACCACCAATCTTGTTTCACATCCGGATGACCAGCTTATTCGCTATCCTTTGGTTCGTTGATTTATTCATGTTCGCATTCGCTGTCGACAGCACAACCAAAAGTGGTGTTGGTGGGATGATGATGTTTGCGAACGAAGTAGGTATGCACAATACTCCTGCAAGTTTCTTAATAACGCATCCGACAGTATGCTATCCTCATGGCTAGCGCTATGAATATCATAGCCAAGTATCTGATCTGCATCATCGATATCCGCCTTGCTCAACAGAGAGGTGGTGAGAATGCCCCTCCCTGGCAGAACAAGAGCATGTGGATTTTTTACATCGAACTAGCAACTGGTATGTTAACGCTTGGATTGCATTCGCTTTGTCTCAATCTCCGTTTCATGGATCCAGACTTCCTCAAACTCATAACATATCTCCTATTCTTCTTGTTCATCGTGGCTCTGTACGGATTGCCATTAAACATCATCAGAGACGTATACCTCACTGGACGCTCATTCATTACGAGGCTACGCGCGTTGATTCGATACCGCGCAGCTACGCGTAATATGGATGAACGATATCCCGACGCGACCGAGCAGGAAATGACAGCCATGACGGATTGCACTTGCATCATTTGTCGTGAGGAGATGAATTACCAGGGGGGACCCGGTGCCCAAGCGGGGACACAACCTTTAGCCGATGGACCAAATATGTCTCCGAAGAAACTACCATGTGGACACATTTTTCACTTCTATTGCTTGCGATCGTGGCTTGAACGCCAACAAAGTTGCCCAACATGGTGAGTCCTCTGTTGATGCATTACTACTCTCTTAGTCAGTGTTCATTCGGTGATTTGTAGCCGACAGAGTGTCCTGGATACCAATCTCAGACAAAATCAGTTACGACAGCCCCAGGCTGCTCGACAACCACCACAGGCTGGGGCCCGCCCAAACCTATTTGGATTTCATCAGGCTGGTGGTCAGCAGCAACCAGAGAACGACGCCCTTGCGCGTGTTTTAGGGAGATTTGCGCGCAATGCCGCTCAGCCACCACCAGCGGCTGCTGGTCAAAACCCTCAAGCTCAAGCTCAGGGGCCTCAGAACACAGGCAATCAGGGTTGGGTTTCTGGTTCGCCGCCAGGTGTGGTCATTCAGTACAATATCCAGTATCAAGGTCAGCCACCCCATGGTCAAGTCCAATCCACGCGGCCTGTACCACCGTTCAGTGGGTTCGTCGGGCCTAATCGGGACTGGCATCCGTGGAATTTTGATCAACGATGGCGTAATCAAAGAAATACACGACAAGAACCATCTGGTGGTGGAAGCGGTGACCAAGTAGCTGCAACACAGGCACAGCTTCAAGATGGTGCACGGGCACCAGCTGAAGCCGCCGCTCACGCAGCCTTGAGGCGCTTCGGTGGACACTCGACTACCTCCGCTCGTTTGCCATCACATTCTGAAATAGACGCTTTTGCTTCGAGTTCCAATGATACGTCAAGATGGACAGTTCCGCCTTTCATACCGCTGGATAACAGACACGCAGTTTCCACCACGTCGCAACCGACAGCATCTGAACCACATACACCCTCCCTTGCAGTTCCTTCTGTGGACCCGCCTAACTCCGGCTTGGCCCCTGTGAGCCCCCCAGCCAGCAGCCCACAGTTACAACCCTCGAATACCAATCATATAACTGATGCGCAATTAGCGCTCCTGGATCAAAACACCCGAGAAGCGATTGACGAACGAATACGAATCCTGCAAAGCGTGTCGGATACGGTAACCTGCTGTATAGAAGACCTGGTCAGGGTGAGAAGCGCTCTCCCCTCGCCGTTACCTATTATATCATCGCAGCTCCCTCGGGACGCTACGGCAAGCGGTGCTCAGTGTACGTGTATCTTAAATTCCGGCACCCATTGCCAAATTAAATTATCTCTCCAGCGGCTAGAGACTCTCCGCCAATCCCTACCGCATTTTCTGAGCCTGTATCGTCGACCAACCCACGCACCTGGGAGCCATTATAGGATCGTCGTCATGGATGTGGATAGCGGAGCACGCATAAGACCTCTATACTAGTCTTATACGTTGGTATAGTGAACGAAGATGATGATTTCATTCAAAGATTCAACAACGCCTCAGCTCTACTTTTTACTAGTTCCGGATCCACATTTGCTTTGTCGACTTTGGAATAAAACGATTTGAGTATTACTCCCATGGCTTTCTTTGGATTACCGTCTGGGGGACAACTGGTCGCGACCTCCTTGATAATCTTGTCTATCTCCGCTTCCGAGACCATGGCAGGCAGAAATGCAGAAATGACCCCTGCTTCTCGAACTTCCTTTTCTGCAAGGTCGGGTCGGTCGCCTTTCATGAATTGAGAAGCAGAATCAGTCTATAAGTGCATTAAGTGAACGGTGTTCCCGAGCCAGATTAAATGAAACGAACACGCCGAAGGACCGCTTTGCGCAGGACACCGACGATCACGGATGACGAAACCTTGGAGCCAGATAACTTGTCCAGGTTGTACACATCGGAGAGAACGGACCTCAGGGTCATGGATGAGACTTGGTCCTTGTTCTATGTACTTGCGTATGAGTTACCAGAACTAAAGAGAATAAGGAACTGGGCGAGTACCTTCATAGCCTGCTTCACTCCTGTGAGGAGCTGTTCTCGGATTTCTGAAACAGAAATTAACACCGACTTGTCAAAGCTTTCCATGTTCATGAATAGAATATATATTGACCTTCACTGGCTCGGAATGGAGTGCTCGAATGGAAGCAACGGGCGGAAACAAGGATTCTGGAACTCCTTGAGCATTGGAGTAAGAGGTTCATTATTACCTGGTGGTTAGAAACTCGCAGTCTTCCACTGAAGTAGCGCCGCGCGTGTCACGCAATACCTAGGACCAACTTGACCGTAAGGAATGGTATCAAGTGCGAGGTACGAGTCGTGCAGATAAATTTTTGTTGATCACGTGTAAGTTGCCGGTAAGATTGATTAGTGCAGATCTGGTTAGCCTGCCGCGACATTCGCTACGACCCTATGACCACCGTTCAAATTTTTCAGACGCCACCTCTTCCTAGTAGTTGCGTTGATGCAATCAAAGAGTCTTGCAGAGAACTTCGAGAAGCGCAAAATATCCGGGTGAGTCATGAACGATGTACTAGTCCTTCACGTGTATCAAAAACCTATTTCATGAATCATTATGATCATAATGTATCGTCTCACCAAACTTCCGGTCCTAGATAACAGACGATGCCGTGAAACGTTTATTGTTCTCTCCCTCGTTCCTCCATACGTTCAAGCGTGTATCGAGAAACCACGGGCTCCATTTCCCACTTAAGTTTCCCTCAGTTCTATCCGAACTAAACTTCCTCTCTGTGCTTTGTCTCCTTAATTTCGCCTCGGGCTATCGTGTACCTCTCCACGAGCAAACCGGTCGCGGTGCATGGGACAACATAAGGGCACTCACGTTTGGCATGTACTTGTCTTCTGTTACTGGTCAAGATGATTTGCTCTCCGCCAAGGGCATGAAGACAGTCACTCCGCACCAGGTGGCAGAACTCATGTCTGTCAAAATCTACGTGGAGCAATCTCATGAAACGTTATCTGGAGTGACTGTCGGAGAGCTCGGCGGAGAGGTATATGACCTCGTTAAATTAATCACCACCACGCTGAACCAAACGGGAAAAATATTGGAGCAATCGGGCATGCCGGACCTGGGGTCATTTGTCTTACGAAGTTTAACATCTAAACGTCCCGGGGGCGGGAATGTAACCGTGGATGACCTTCTCAAAGATGTGGGTCCCTTGCACACGTCACAAGTGAACCATCATCAATAGCTTTTTTTACAGCTCGTATCCGCTTTCCCTGCATTTCGAGACATGTCGGTTGTGAACGGAACACGTCAGTTATTCATCTATCTCTAGAAGTGGTGCTCAGTTCGGTCGCAAACAGCCGTGTATTGTTTCAAGAAGGCACTGTTCCTTATCCATGGGGTAACCCTGCGCTTTGGATCTTCTTCCCCACCACCGTTCCCGCTGCCAGATACGACAAACGTGCCAGTGTTCGCAGATAACGTCATTCCTTCTTTGCTTATTCATCTGGGAGTGCTCGATCTATCGGTGACAAAGGATGTTGCGTTGCGGAGTACCTTCCCCGATGCCGCGAATGATACTAATGTAACCACGCTCCTGGAAGTTCCCAGGGACACGCCAAGGATAGACCCTACGGTGGCCTCAGGAACGAAGGCAAAGACGGCACCACCCAAAGAGGGACCTGTTCTCACTTCGGACCAGGCATATATTTTGCGCGCCGCTGCCGTAGATGCTTGTGAGAAAATAGTGGAGTACGCACACCGACTAGACGAACCCGACCTGCCGGATGGTCAAAAATGGATCAAGGATATTACTCTTCCAGAGTTGGATGTGTGGCTCTGGGCGGTTGCAAAAGATAGATCGGATTACAGAGAGCTCGAGAGGTTTGTGTTGCGTGACACGGTCTTCTTCTGAGGAAGGGAGGCTGCCGAGTGGGGTAGTGATCGACCTGGATGTGTGAAAGGCAGTGAGGGTGCTGTGACGTCGTTTGGAAAATATATCACACAACCGTCAAATTTTGTCTTCCTTGGAGTATGGACATGGCGATGACCCACTTCGCGAACGGCACATGAACACAAAAGGGGAAGGAGCCAGATTGGAAGCGAGTATGCATCAACTCAGGGGCTAGTATACGTAGGGGAATCGAAGTGCTGCCTAACTCAGCTCGATAACCACGATGCGGCGCCGGTCGACCCACCTTTTGAATGTATCGCTTCTTGCATGAGTATAGAAACACGCGCCCGCAAACGTGAAGAACGACCGCGGCGCGATGCAAAATTGGCAAGCTTCCAGGCCATTCATAGTCCCGTAAGGGGATATGCATAGCAACAGCTCTGATTATGCGCACCGCCTGAATGGCAGGACGTACATCAACGTCCGGAATGGCAGGGAAATAACAACGGCGCTACACAGCATCGGTGGTAGATAGAAAGATGAGGCGGGCGGACCCTATGACAACGGTATTGGGCTGTGGGCTTGCTGCTTGCTGCGTTGCAGGATGCGATCATTCAGCGTAATTGGGTCTCCACCGTCGCCGATCGAAGAAGGCACTGCGGTGGGTCTGCAGGTTTCAACACGTCCTGGAAAGACCATCCACTGGCAGGAATGGAACCGTGGTACTGCGGAAGAGCTCCTTTAAGGTGTTTGGTAAATGTGAGAAGCACGGGACCATAAAGCCCCTGTGAGAAGTGGACCATGAGATGCCGTGAAGTATCCCGGGCTAGGCAGACATCATGTTCGTCGTGATCGTGGTGAGAAAACGCGAGGCTTGGATACGGTGCCCGATCAGCATCGTTGACAAGAAACAAGTACGCCGCTTACTTCCAAAAATCCTTATCCCGGCATGTCGCCTGGGTGACTGGGCCGCTTTGAGGGGAGTGAAGTATAAAGCCGAGTGACCTCCCAAGGTGAGGAGGGCCGTTAAAAGGGCTACCGGGAGCAGTCCAGCACAAGCCCGACACTCCGAAGCCTTCTCGCCGCTCCCACCAGCCTATTGGAAGGAAGCCTTGAGACATGTTCGCACCTGAAAAGGATGATTCAGAATTGGAGATTTATAGCACTCCGCCCACCTCGCCAACCATATCTCGAACGAACTCGAATACCATGGACCCCGATGCAAATGACATGAACTCCCTACCAACCGAGAACGTCATTCGGCCCTCGCTATCCAGACGAGGTAGCAGACCATCGATGGTCCCGTCTCTGACTTCCTTGAAAACGAACGTTACCTGGGGTCATGACATCGTAGTCGACCGGTCACCTGCGGACGCGGATGGTACTAAAAGGGTTACCCAAGAAGGTCATACAGTCGCCACATCACCGACGATAGCCGAAGCCATTACGCATCAGCTTGACGCCGGCAGCCCAACACCGGTCTCCATTTCAAGTTCCCCCTCCAGTTTCAACTCGATACCCTCCTCCATGGATCCCTCCTTCCTGCCCACCAAATCCCCGTGTTTCGTGCACTCCCACCTTGACAAGGGTGCATCCCTCCAGGACTGGCTACACGGGAGGGAAAGCGAAGTTCTCGGCAGCGACGTCGGTGTAGCCAGGTCCCTTCAGCAGTCACAACGATTCCGCCATCAGGGTCAAGCCGCTTCCATCCCAGTGAGGCTTCCATGCCGAGATGATGCCAGTCGCATGTTGTCTGGTAGTGAAGACGACGATGACCCCCACAGTCGCAGTTTGACGAAGCAACTTGCTGAAACTGCCGTTGGTGTTCGAGAGATGAGCAAACAGCTAGGCAAGTCGTTCTGTACTCGGTACCATGGCTCCCGCTCATCCCGTACAGGCCGTGCTCGGATCCAAGCAAACATTCAAAGTGTCCTTATCGTCACCAAGGCCCGAGACAACAGGCTTATCAAGTTAACCCGAGAGCTTGCGCTTTACCTCATGCTTAAACCACGTCATGGCCATCGTGGGCTCATTGTGTGAGTGACATTTTTAGTAGCCGTTGCCATGTCCTGATCTTTCTGCACAGTTATGTTGACCATCAGCTACAACACTCGAGGCGCTTCGATGCTGCTGGCATAAAACGTGACCATCCAGAGCTATTTGAACCACTTCCTAGCAGGAGGTCGAGTAATAATTCGTTGTCGTCAATGTCATCATTCACGTCTCAAGATGACTTTCATGTGCAACAAGAGGGGCAACTTCGGTATTGGACCAGGGAGATGTGCGGTCGCAGCCCGCACCTTTTCCATTTTGTCATCACTGTAAGCGTTTGTGTTGTAACTTGCTACAGAGTCTTAATAGCTCTACAGCTGGGCGGGGATGGAACAGTGCTTTTTACTTCGTGGCTATTTCAACGCATTGTTCCACCAGTCCTCCCGTTTGCACTCGGTTCTCTGGGTTTCCTCACGATCTTCGACTTTGCAGATCACCAGGCAGTGATAGATTCTGCCATCGATGCAGGTATCCGTGTAAACCTTCGTATGCGCTTCACCTGCACCGTATATCGTGCAGTGTTCGACAAGGGGAAGTGTAGGAAAGCAGTGAAGAAGGGTGAGACTGGCGAGATCATGATGAAAGATCTCAAGAAGGGGGGTTGGGAGGCGCTCGAGGGGGGTTGGTCAGGTGGGGTCTTACCCGACGGTGGTAAATGCCACAAGGACAAGGAAATTATGTGTTTTACCACTCGCCCGGTGGAGACGTTCGAAGTCTTGAATGACCTCGTCGTAGATCGAGGACCAAGCCCCTACGTCAGTTTGTTGGAACTTTTTGGTATGTGTGAAATTTCTTCCCCTCCGTCTCATTTTGACCCACTTTGTGGTAGGTGACGAGCATCACATGACCACTGTGCAAGCGGACGGGCTGTGCGTAGCCACACCCACCGGGTCAACAGCGTATTCGGTGAGATTGGTTCTATGGGGATTCCATATGGAAATATTAACCATGCGAAAGCTTTCCGCTGGCGGATCTCTTGTTCACCCAGAGATCCCAGCCATGCTGATTAGTCCCATTTGCCCCCACACGCTCTCCTTTCGTCCCATGCTCCTTCCCGATAGCATGGAGCTCAGGATTTGTGTCCCATACAACTCTCGCAGCACAGCATGGGCTTCGTTCGACGGTCGCGGACGAGTGGAACTAAAGCGTAAGTCAGCTTTTGGCACCATGCCACTTCCCAATGCTAAATCTTGGGAATAGAGGGCGACCATATCAAGATTACCGCCTCCAAATATCCATTTCCTACAGTATGCGCAGACAAGCAGTCCACTGACTGGTTCCATTCGATTTCTCGCACCCTAAAGTGGAACGAACGCCAGAGGCAAAAATCATTCGTTGTCGTGGAAGAAGGACCAGCGAAGACGAGCCGCCTGCGGAGAGCAGGTCTCAATCCCTCTGTAGATGGGTCGCTTACGTCTGAACCCCTTGAAGAAGAAGCTGAGGAAAGTGACGAAGAAATCACGCAGGACGATGACAAGTTTGATATCGATGACTTCTCGACAGACACTCCGAGCAACGAGCCAAATGTTGGGAACCTCGACGGGGATAAGCAAAACACAGTCGAATTTACGCACGTGACCAAAGTACGGGAAGTAGCATTGCAAACCGACTCTGAACTCGAGGTAGCCCTCTCACAAGGTCTCACCTCCAGATTCTCTGGTTCAGCGAGATCGAGGTCACGCTCAAAATCCGGGTTACGCTCTGGGGTCGATACTCCGGGACGTTTTGCGGGACCAACCCATCTGCCGCCACATCTGTCGCATCATTATCACTCGGCGTTTACCTCTGACATTCCATCTCCAACTCCTTCTGAATCCGACGACGACTCGCTATTGAATATGGACCGTGCCCAGCGAGGTGCCCGAGATGACCTCCATTCCGCACAACAATACTTCAGTAGTCGTAGTCGGATCCCTCGAGATAGGGACATTGAAGATAATCTTCAGACACCCACGATACCAGACAGCGTTTCTGACAGGGGGAGTAACTCTCAATCCAAGGCGAGCCCGAGGGAAGATGATCGCCATCCCCGTGCTTTTGCTGTATGGGGAAATGACGAAACTGACAGCGGGACAAGCGATAGTGACCCTTCATGATAATTTCTCACTCAGTTGTTGGTGGTTGACTAGGACCCTTTTATTGCTTTCGTTCGTCCTATTCAACCACCATATGTCTATTGTTTTTGGGAACAGGGAATATGTTGTAGGAAATGGGCTTGTAGTTTACAGTATGTATACCACGGTCGCTGTGTGCCAAAGTCACGTGCCGGGTTGCGCTTCGTGCGCGTCAGTTGAACTCGAACTACGACCAGTTAATGACCTCGAATATGACAGAGAGCGGTGCACACCTCACGGTATCGCGGGTCAATCGCCTACTGAGACCTCTTAGGAACAAGTGCAACAGTCTGGCAGCTCTTCCCAAGACAGCCGCGACCTCTCGCGTCACGTACTCGAGGCAGTCGTCTAACTGGGATCCTGACGCCCGTCCTCCTCTCGCTGTGCTTTGCCCCTTGGTGGGCGCAAAGAAGTTGACGGTCGACAGACATTCCACAGAAGATTTTGAGCTCTCGAGACGGATCCATGCGGTCTGCGATGCTTTCAAGAATATTGCACATGTTGCTTTCAGTCAACCGTGCAGCGATCGCATTCCTAGTTTCGCCGCAATGTGCACTTTTGTCGTCGGAGAAAACTTGCCCATTGCAACCTCTGATAGTATCTCCAGCGAAGATTCAGCCGAAGAAAATGATTTATTAGACATGGAACGTATTTATGAGGTGGTGCCACCGCATCATCGCAGGTATTCGTCCCGTACATTCTGGGTGCACTGTCAACTCACCAGTCCAATATCAGGTTCCTAATCATGTCACATGCTTTGACCATGATTTTGTATCTCTGCTTCCATCACCATACCCTTGTGAACATTTTACTGGACCACTGCCTCTCCTTCGGTCTGGTCAACGAATCTACTCGTCTCTTGAATATCGTTCTCGCACAAGCATTTCAACCATCTAACTCGTCCTACCCTCCCCCTGTCACTCATCCGGCCCATACAAACTATCTCATTGACCTCCATGCAAAGTGGACCACAAGAAACAATCTATCTGGAACATCTTCAAATTCCTTGCCGTTCAGCACGTCCGCGTTTTGCCAGGTCTTACTTTCCACATTGTCGCAATCTTTATCTACCAGCTCGTATATCTTATGGACCTCCAAGGTTTTGAACAGATTATTAGATGCCCTTAGAAGCTGCGATATCGATTCTTACAGTCTCATCGTCCGCGCGCTCTCCCAGAATTTCTGGGCAACATTGGATTCCTCTCCGGATGCTATACGAGATGATGCCCGACTTTCCATGCTTAGGGATAAGCTTTCTGAGTTGTTGTCGAATCTATTCGATCTATTCTTCGCTCAACATGACTCTCACACCTCTTCCGCAACACTGCCGAGAGTCTACGCGGTTATCGATATACTCTCTGATTGTCATGCCGCCCAACTTCACTGTTTGCGAATGTCAACCCCGGGCTCTCCTATCGATCTCCAAGATATGATCATCACATTCACAACTTACGTACTTGTTACTTTCCGGAGCTCGATCAGTCGACGCGACCATCTTCTAGACATCCTTGGTGCCTCAGACCCTATTCCAACTACATTTTCGAAACTAATGGTGTACTTCACTCGGCGCCAAGAAACTCATGCCTTTAACGACTTTATGGAAGCTTTCCTCTTGGAGCTCAAAATGTATTCGTCAACCTTTCTCTCCGATAATTTTTTTTCTTTGGATGCCTCTTTTTGGGCATGTGCGCTTCACCACTTCCAGACATGCGTATCCGGTTCTCAAAAGGCTGGCTCCGTCCTGGTGGCAAGATATAAGCGGCAGCTCATAGATGCAGTAGATGCAGCGGAACATCGGTGCTTCGGAAGCAAAGTGGATGACAACTGCGTGGTCTTCTTGTCCGATCATCTAGGTCCTGCAATGCGTGCACAGCGCGGCAGGCCAAGTGGTCACTGGGATTGGGAAGACATGGTTGGGGCTTGGATTCGAAAGACACCGGTGCATAAGAAGCTGAAGATCGAAGACGACCATCTACATGCCCAATCACGATATAATCGTTCACGTCCACCAAACACCACATCTTCACTTGTTGTATCTACCTTGTCAACCTCCCGTCGACACTTATCTACGTCCTCCCCGTCATCACCTTACGATCAGTTATCTGAAGTTGAGTCCGCCACGGACAATGGGTCCGAATACCAGGATGAGACTGACAAGAAGCACAACTCCAGTAATTTTCCGGAAATGATCGGGCGACGCAATTCCATCAAGCGTCGAAGTTCGAAGTTCTTCTCTCTTTTGGCCGACGCTCAAAACAATCGTATTGCATTGCACTCAGAATCACATCCAGAACCGGGGCCACTATCATCTATCATCCCCGAAAACTACGTTATACCGCTCTCTTCACAGGAGTCCCGCCATGTTCCACGCAATCAGAGACAGCAGGCAAGGCACAGGCAGGTGATGCCCCCGCCGGCGTCTTCGAGGACTTTACTCCTTTCCGACGATTCGTTGGATTTGTTTGCCTGTGCTACGTCTTCACCACCGAAGTATTGATGAGAATATGCGGTTGCAAAAGCTTGTGTGTAGTTCTTGTTGATGACATTTACATGCGAGCCAAAGATACATAAATACAAGCGTTAATCGCGTTAACACTCATGGTAGCAGCACCTCGTTGATGGTGCGTGGTATCTGTATCCGTGCCATGTGGCTGCCTCGTGTCTATGTTGTGAGGATCTGTCCGAGGAAGTGCCAGATGGACCCTCGTCAACAGTGGTTCCACACAGGAGGAGCAACACCAAATACCTTTTAACTCAAATAACAGAAAGCGCTACTTCCGGAGAACCAACATCGTTCTTGTATCTGTTTAACCTCCCTCCCTCCCTCTCTAGAGTTGTCAGTGAGTATATGCTATCGTATGCTTGTCGACTTGTAAACGAAATTGTCATTCACTGGCAGAATGTCTAGATCAGACGACGACGGTTCTACCCATCTCACAGATTCATCGCACTCTCGCCCACCATCGAAGGCTTCCCGCGTCATGGTCCGTGCTTTCTGTTAATATTCCGCTCTACCCGATATGAAGTTGAAAGTACCCATAGCCCAAAAGGATGGCGACTCCAAATATCCTGTTTCTCGGGGAGACGAACCTAGGCGACATTTCTATCATCGACCTCATTGCAGGTTCAGAGAAGCAGGAGAGCACCCCTCACCACGCCAATCACCGCGCACTCGTCGGTGATGTGCGTAGCGTTACACTCCATGGCAAGGTGTTCATGCTCTATGCTCTACCGGCAGCCACGAACGAAAGAGCGTCTACACCCACCTTCTGGGAAGGGATTGAGAAAATGTTCAGGACTGGTGGCATTCACCTACTCGTGTATTGCATGAATGCGTCGCATTCTACGGCGTGGATTCACCATACTCGAGACACCATGGCTTCACGTTCAACTCCGTCTCTACGCATCCCCACAGTCGCTGTCATCTACGGACAATCTGGTGAGGTTGAACAGGAGAGTTGGTGGTCCAGCAATCAGGATGCATTTGCCAACCAAAATCTTCGCTTTGATGATCATGCTCTTGTCTGGATGACTATGGGTGCCGGGTCACCCGACGGGGATTGCATCTCAAAGAGTCGCGTTGTCCTCCACGAGCTCATTCTCCGAAACTGCAACTCTGAGGCAGGCTTGCACTTCCAACAACGCGCCCTATCATACCCAGTACAAACCTTCTTTCGTATGATGTCTTGGAAAACATCTTCCCCAAAGCCTCCTGGTTCCGAAGCCATCGACATCGTACTGCTGGGGGAGATTGGCGTAGGTAAAAGCTCCCTCATCAACTTGATCGTGGGGGAAAACGTTGCCGCAGTGTCACCGGACACCGTAACGTGTACTACGTCTGTCGACATGCACACGTTTGAGGAGAAGGGCAGGACCTTCCATTTGTACGACACCCCCGGCCTCGTTGATCCTCTAATGGGCGTCGAAGACTTTGTTGGTCCCATTGTTACCATTCAGAAGAAGATACGCAACATCGGCAATGGGAAAGGGCCTCACCTGTTACTCTTCTGCATTGATAGCTCAAGGCCGACGACAGCTCTTCAGAGAAATTATCATTTGTTTTGCAAGATCATATGCGGCGGAAAAGTCTCGGCCGCTCTCGCCATCACGAAACTCGCTGGTCCAGATGCAGATCAGTGGTGGGATCAATACAAAGTGACGATCCGAGAATTTGGCATTGACTGCCCATATGTTGGACTTGGACGCGTCAAGAAGCACCTGGATGCCGGCGTGGACTTGGAGGAGCAGTCGAGAAAGACCCTTTTGTCGATCTTGACCACATGCACCCAGAGGACCAGTTTGCAACGCGTTTCAATGAAACGTGTACTCAAATCGTTCACCGCCTTTACACGTTCACCTGAACGAATCCTGATGGACCAGTGCAAATTAGACGAGCACGTCGCTCGAGAACTTGTCAGCCGGCTGGCTGATTCGGACAAGTAAGTTTTTGTAATTCATATCTTCGATTCCACTACACTTTGATATCTATGTCTTTGGTACTGATCCTTCGGTTGTTATACAGCTAGCTTGAATGTTATCGTGTGCATAGGATGCCTCCAGCTTCAAGAGTAGCGTTTCCATTAAGATGCGTATCGGACGACAACCATGTGTTCGTCCTGAGCACCAAGCCTTTGCGGGCGACGACTTCCGAACTAGTAGTACAGTACCGTATGAGTCGGTCGTTGCAAGTCGGACGCTGGTACACCCTTACCTCGCCGTTACACACATGTTTTCTGAAATGTCCGAGGGCCACCGTCGGCTAGTACTACGCACCTGGTGCCCTTGATATGTCGACCGGACACAATGAATACATAGCCTTAAGTCGTACATATGTTGACCACGTGCAAAATGTTTGTATACTTGCTATCCATGCCAGTGCACGGTGTGCACGATGTGGAGTGTAATATCAACGTTCAACGTGCAAACCATGATGATTGGCACTGCTCTTATTCAGGGTTAGCATCCGAGTCCGTCGCAATTGAAGTTGGCTGTCCTTGACGAATAACCGTCAGACTTGCAATTGCCAGTGACTTAGGAGCATATGTACGTGTACTGATTCTAGCTAAGAGGACACCAATAAGATCGCATTTAGGAACATGAATGCATAAGCACGTTCCAACCAGGCCTGCCAAGCACGGCGGCAGCCATAACCGTGGGTCGAACACTCCTCAGCCACGCGATCAAACGCCGAGATGGCAGGCTGAAGTCTGGACCGCGCAGTAGCAAAGCACAAATAGGGCCATTGATTCGCTAGTCTTCGCTCTCTCCGCTCAACATACTAGTAGTGTCATCAATCCAGTCTTCTTCAATTTATCATCTCGCCACTTCTTCAAGCATCGGTCAATCTATTTTTTTTCTTCTTTTTGGACCTCAGCGGTACGTATGCCATGAGTCAGTCGATGGGTCCGATCTCAATATCCGACAGATTCATCATGAACTCTACGTTGAACATCATCCTATTCGGAGAGACAGGTGTTGGCAAAAGCTCAGTGATCAACCTGATTGCTGGGAGGTCAGTCGCCAGGACTTCACCAGATGCCAATGGTTGTACCATGTCATTCCAACCATACACTTTCTCTGTCGGCAACCGAGCCTTCAATATCTGGGATACGGTCGGTCTCGAGGAGCCAGAGATGGGTGTCAACGGGTTTCTTCCTGCGATAGAGCAAGCCTGCCATCTTATCAACCAACTGGCAAAGGCAGGCGGTGTTGATCTTCTACTGTTTTGCATCCGCGGAAACAGAATCACTGCGACCGCGCAGAGTAACTATAGGTTGTTTTTCGAAGTTCTTTGCAGGGAAAAAGTCCCAATCGCCCTCGTTATCACACACCTCGAGCGGGAACCCAGCATGGAGGACTGGTGGAAGAGAAACGCGGAACATCTGGAAAAGTACGGTATCAAGGCTGCCGGTCATGCCTGCGTTACCGGACTACCATCACACTCAAAATACCGGGAATCACAACAAAACATGGTCGAGTTGTTGAAAGGACACAACGGAGATGGGAGATTTCACATGCCGCCAGAAAGTTGGTTTATCGAGTTTTTGCGTCTTTTTGGATTGTTCTCCGCGTTGAAGAAGGGGGCGGGGAAGAAGGATATTATCAAGGTCTTGACGAAGCGATGTGGAATGGATCCACAGACGGCAGCGGATGTGGCGGAGAAGTTGGAAGTTAGCATTTAGTTTTGACCCCACTTTCTTATGCATTCCTATTGTAGATGTACCCCATAACCTGAGTAAGCAGCTGGTCGTCCGCTGTGCGAGTTTACATCTTTCTGTCGTTCTTTGAGCACATTCTGTAATGCCAGATATCTATCCGGAATCCTTATGATTACGGGGTACTATTCACCCATCGTCACGAATTTTTCAAAGGCTCCGAATCTCAAACCCCCGCTCTAAAGGGGCCACCGTTGGCTTCCGAGGTGGCACCCTGGCACCCCCAAACTACATGTGCATTCGCCGCGCAGGTAACGGAATTTCCTGACCTCTTCGAGCAAACCATGAGATCGGTGCAATAACCCTGGAGTTGTAGAGTACCGGTACGCGCCGTTCGGAGGCGAAACTCGGCACATTGCATGATTTAGTTTGGACGAAACGAAGAACCAGGAGAACTGATTGAATGCCTCCAGGTAGCAGCGTGAGCACCCTCAATTTTGTGCTCGATAGTATTGAGGGTAAGAAGTCGATGAACGCGTTTGTCCGCTCGTAGATCTAGGACCCGTCGTTTGACATCTCAAGATCTCATCACAGCGATGTCGAGATCGCATTCCTTCAGACTCGTCAGTAGTAAGACAGTATCATCCCGATCATTGTGTATTTATTTCAGAACAAATGATGTACCAGGAAGAGAGGGGATGGGATCGAAAAGACATGGTGACTCAAGCACAGATTTGACTATCAAGCCTTTCGGTTGAACCGTGCGCGTGGATGGTTGGTGGTTGGAAAGATGGAGGAGCGGCGTTGCGCCTTCGGGGTTATCGGACTAACGGGATTTCAAATGCCTGGGCCCTGTCGTCATGCCTCGTGTACAACTTGAAGCCTCGTTGTGGGCACCCCAGGCAGTCATTACTTTTGCATTGTTGCAAGGTGTCGATATAGAACCTTAATATATAGGGTTTCCCAGTCACCGATCAGCGAATTTCTCGACGCCACAGCCCTTCGCGTTCACAATCTCGGCACGCACTTGGCCGATCTACGCATAAAATCACTGCTTCCTTTGAAGCACCGTGTCACGACTCATCATCATGATCACTACATTCGCAGAACCCATCGTTAGTTCGGGAGATGGATATAAAATATAGACTCATGCCCTGAAACCATGACGTCTGTGGATGCTAACATCTTCTGTGGATAGACAGAGCTACCTGATTGATCTACGATGAGTTGCCATTGACGTGACACTTGGAGCAGAGGTGGACTAGACCATGGCAACAATCACTTCCCGGCACTACCTTCCCTTGTTGAAGAAAGTACGAAGATTTATTCGTGTCCGCAAATTCGGCTCCTGAAATCGGCTGCACAAGGACCCAGGACAGGCCAATGCAACCAATCAAGAGAAGCGAGTACAGATAACCTAAAACCAAACAATAGGTCAGCCTCAGCTGCCTTTCAAATAACAGCACCATGTTCTAGTAGGTCGAGGCCACTGATAACTGTACACGTCACGGTGTAACATATAATGAAACATACGTGGCTCATATTATGACACTCGAAAGCTGATAAACCCGTGTTACATGACTGCTCGATGAGTCCCCCGGGCCTGAGTAGCACTGTAGCGGATCGTCAGCTCTAAAAAAGCTTCCAATCGATCAGCAACCGAAGGTGTGCATAGTTTTGTGAAGCGATTTGGACACAAGTCCCACCCAGAACCAGCACGTTAGTCGGTCACGAGTGTGGCAACCTTATCTTTGACGTCCTTGGTACTGTAATGCTGTTATGAAACGATGAGCGAGCCTGTCACGGCAGATATACTTACTTACAAGGTACCTGATGATTCATGCGGGAAATTAAATGTCAACCACATATGCCGACAAAGTCAAGGCATACATGTGTACATGTGGTCCCCTGGAGGCACAAGTCGTTGTGCCTATGTCTTCCCCAATTCCGTAATTCCAGATGTTATTGTCTTGCCTAAGTGGCGCAATCAGCAAAACCAAAATATGTACCTCTCGCTCCTGGTTTCTTCTTGTGATAAAGGTTCGTGACCAAGATAACTGAGTCGTGCTGCGAGCTCGAATTTGGTGTACCAAAATCTGTGAATTGTATCATGGGTTCTTGCTCCCGGCCAAGTCCGATTCAAACGAATAGCACGGCTGATACACGGTGCACCTTCGCCGAAAAAAACTCCGTTACGTTATCGAGCGACGCGAACAATGAACAGGACACGCAGCATCCTCTTGAGCAGCATCGATCGGGATACGTGAGAGGTATGCTATTTTCTGCCCCTTTATAATACAACCATCAGAGAAAGATGAGATCTGACCAGTGTTTCTGCATCTCCGGCTCTCGGAACGTATGGTGATTCGGAGACACGAAGCAGTCAAGGCCGAATCACGACACTGCCGACGGAGTATTGAACGAAGGTTCCGAGTGAGTGCGAGGATATCCTTGACGTTCCCATGTCGGTATTGAAAGAGCCTGAGAGCCGAAATAGCTCATACGTTGTTCTCTCATGCTGCCTTGGAGAAAGCGGTAAACCATTGACAAAGTTCAGGTGTCAGTGGTAAGGTGACAAGGCTCGGAGGTAAACGAGGACAAAGAGCCTGCGGACCGTCCGATCCGCTCACTTGTACATAAAAACGACCTGACTCTGCTACCAGCTAATAATACTCAGTTTCTCGTCAGCGAATGTGTTGAAATGGTCATTTCGTCGATTTCAGCGAACAAATCATCATTGAGATATGTGTCTAGAGTTGGAGGATGCATACGAGTCCGGTTTACATTAATGATCGACCCCGTAGAAGCAGCATATATTACCTCTATGATTCCAATCGTTTTTAGTTTAGTACGCTAGCCAGACGCCTCGCTGTTTCCCCATCCACGTTGCAGCGCTTTACCAACGCGCGGACCATCTTCTCTCCTCTTGGAGGATTCTTGCTGTGCAGAAAGCCTGTTAAACCTGCCAACATCTTTGCAAACCAAGACTCTGTTTGCATCGTGAACCTTCGTTTGTTATTGATTTGCGACAGGAGAAGGTTACGCAGCATGACTTTAGATTCCTCATACTTTTTGTCTTCCTCGATCCCGGTGATGCATGCATGTCCCACGCTATGAATGCCATACGTTTTGATAAACTCCTCGTTCCTCATCCACCAGTTCTCCATATTTGCCTCCATTTCCAGATTGGTGATGACCAAAGCAATGGGGACCTCCTTGTTACACATAATTTCGTAGAAGAGCCGGTAATTGCTTTGAGTTGTTGCTGTGATCCTGCCACCTCGCATACAGAAAAGCAGAAGATCGATTCCCCCTGCGTTGCCGAGGTCGCGGATGAGCGCATGCGCTTTTTCGACTGCATCCAGGTATCCATTGACTCCCAATGTGGATTCCTCGAGACCAGCGGTATCCCAGATTGTGATCTCGGTGACACCGAGATCGATGGTGTATCTCGTGGACTTTAGGGTGCGATCTGCAACATCAGAAGAAACTTTGACGACGGGCTTTCCTGCAAGCATATTGATCACAGAGCTTTTCCCGACACCCGATTCCCCGAAGAGAATTACGTTGAGAGCTCCTGCGGTTCATCTCGTCAATGAATTCATCATGTTGTTTAGGCGGGCCAGCTCACCATCAGATGAGGTCATTGGCGGCGTTCGTACGGCTCGACGACTTGTGTATTCGTGAGAAATCCGTATAAATAGCGAGTTGCTTGCTATGGGACTGGGTGTTAAGAGGCGGATAGTTGACTAGGAAGCGAATGGGACCACAATGGGGGCAGTGAATGAGTTGACCACGAGGCTACGCCCGGGCCAATAATTAAAACGCACATGGTCACCGACTCGGTTTGGACCAGCGTGGCTGAGGGTGGGTGTACAGCATTACCACCGCGTCCGCCGTGCGCAGCCAATGATTAGATCCACGCTTCTGCGGGTCGTTAACGGAACGAAGCACAACTTAGAGGTTTTATTTTGCACTGGGAAGCTCCGAGTGCGCTGATCGCTTCACCTCAAGTTCTTTTTTCTGGAGAAAATACAACTTTCTCCGGGGTGATCTGGGAAGCGAATCAGAATTGCGAGGATTTGCAAGTTTGGGATGATGATAAGCTGGTGCCCTAAGTCAGGCAAGCGCGTGAAACACCGCCTGGGTCAGCTGTTCAGTTTACTTAACCGACAATTAGACGCTCTTGGCTTGACGGAAAGCCCTGAGGAACCGGAAGGTGAAACCAGACGATGACGTTTACGGGATCGATAACATATAATACATACGTATCAATAATTACACCTCGCTTGTGGTGCGCGGCTCCATATCTCACACGTTTGTCGAGCTCGGTTCTTTTCCCACCGCGGTTCTAATGTTGGTAGTTATGGATGAAATTCGATATCCGTGTTTCAGCACTACTTGGAGTCGAGCGACTCGGGCACATCGTCAACGAGAGAGCAGTGGAGGCCAACGGGAGATTGCCGAGCAACCAGCTTGTGCAGATATCGAGTACCATAAATAGTGATCGATAAGGATGATACATAGCGAAAAACAATTACGACATTGTGTTCGTGAGATTTGATAGGGGTTCAAATCAATGAGTGTGTGAAAAGTTTTTCGATTGTCCTCTGTTTTGCTGCATTTCGATGGGCCAGCATGACCCATACTAGACAGGGTACCTTTGCGTACGTTCCATTTCCAGTTGTATTTGGGAGCCCGGCTCTAGTGAAAGATTTGATGCGGTCCTGAGAGCATGACCCGTGTTGTTCCTGAAGAAGTCCATTGGAGACTGAGCTAACTTAGGACTGATGCAAGCCTGATTGGTTCCTCTGACGTTATCAGAATGTAGACTTTGTGTGGACCGGTTGCCAAGGATTACGCCCGAGAGCAGCAGTCGACTCGCATGCGATCGAGGCCGACGTGAGTGCGGGAGGATAACGCGGGTAAGTGCTAACGAGTAGCGATTAGCCGGAGAGGGCGGATGCCGAGGGGGAGGATTCTTGCCGAGACTCGACGGCGCCAGGAGGCTAGAGAGAAGAGAAAGAGGAAGTTTAACATGCCTGTCACACGTGTTGATTTTCCCCATTCGGAGACAAGTCGTCGACTGATCCGAGTTAGACCACAGTGATGGAAGACATGAGGCCCGTCCCAGCATGTGAAGGGCGTGATTGAGGAGCGGAACAGACACAGGACAAGAGGGAGCACGTCGGCTATGCGGATGCTGTTATCTGGACATTGTTCGCGTCGGGCGTGTAGAGACTAAATTCGGTGATCTAGCAGTGGGTGCACAGCCACACATCAAGCTCAAAAGGCAACGATCCTGCCCTCTCACTTTCGCACGCCTTTTTGACGGGCCATCCCTTCTCTCCTCTCTTTCTTCTCGACGGTGACGACGACGACGACGACATCTTCCACGACGTTCATCACGACCACCACCGTACTTTCATTGTCATCACCCCTCGCGATGACGACGCGTCGGGCGCTTCTTCGCAGCATCGCCGCAGCCTCTCTCCCAGTCGTAGGCGCATCTCCTCTTGCCTGCGCTCTTTTCGGCCTGCGGGTTTCATCTCCCGCCATCGTGTTCCTTGCCACTCTCTCCCTTCTCCCTTCCAAGCCCCTTTCTCCGCCCTCCCCCTCCCCGATCACCCCCGTCGTCGTTCAGTCGCGCGTTCCAAGGAAATCTCTCATCCTTTCTCTTCTCTCCCTTGCTTCCCTTTCCTTCCTTGTGGACGGGCTCGCTTATGTAGCCTATGCTGTCCTCAATGGCGTCTGGAGACACGGCACCGGCGTTGAACTGGCAGCTATTCTTGGGCTCGTCGCTTACGTAGCTCTTGCCGCCCTCGGAGCCTACAAAGACGTGAACAACATCGAGATCTGGTCCCGCAAGCGTGTAAAAGCTGCCATCCTTATTGCATTGGCCCTAGATATCGCTCAAGTAGTTCTCCTCGCTGTTTCCGTCACAACACGTGGTGAGCATGCACACATACGACTGCCGAACCCTTTTCTCATTCTCAACTCCAGACCCGCGCCGCATCTGTGACTCCTCCAAGCTCTCAGTGTGCATCCCAGAGGCTCTCCACTTCTTCACTCCCCTCTTCCGTATCCTCTTCCTTCTCCCCCTCTTCTTTGTTCTTTTTTCTCCTCACGTTGTTTATCTTCCTGCGGAGTCGCAACCAGAGTTTGCAGAGGCCGAGAGTGCGCCCCTTGTCGGTCAATCGAGTGTACTTCTCCAGCAAGATGGAAATGAAGTCGTTTCGGGGGGCGAGAGCAGCAAGTATGGTACTTTTGCGCATGGTCAATCTGAGTCGTGTCCTATGGCGATCCCCCCACAGGTGAGCTAATATATCCTTTGTATCGCACTCTTACTTATCCGCACTTTTACCATAACAAGTTCGAGTCGTCGTTGGCTACAGTATGGCGGTTGCGTCCTTACGTCTCCCCCGCCAAGGGTCTTATCGTGAGTTCCGATGGTAGTCTATCTATTCATGTTTATCTTACGATCAATCTATCAGGCGCTTATCACATTACTTCATATCTTGATCCGGGTCCTCACACCTCTTGTTCCGCTCTCCCTGGGCGCAGCTCTCAACGCGTTCCTCTCATCTGTCCCAGTCCTGACCCCCTTCGGAAGTTCCCCGTACACATACATTTTTGTGTTCGCCTTGCTGCAGTTCCTCGTTTCTAACGGTGGTATTCCGAACCTTACGAAGGCTTTGGTCTCTCGCCTTGGTGCAGGTGCTGACGTTGCATTGTCATCTCACTACACTGACCATGTTCTTGGCCTGTCTCTTGGTTCTGGAAAAGTCGAGGTGTCGGATGAATTGCATAAAACACCAAGCGCTGTAATAACAAAGGTCTTGCATGCAGTTTCGGTCATTGCAGCCGCTATCGATGATGCCTTGATTGGTGCCGTAGTGCTCGGAGTACTCTTCGGTTGGGTGTTTGGTTTGGCTGTCTTCGTCGCCTTGGGTATATATGGTATGTTCACTTGGTCCTGTATTGATCTTCATGAGCTATAATCGTGTTGTGTAGGATATGTGGTTTGTCTTACTTCTCGCCCTTCGGTTCTGTCTGGTTGCCCTGCGGGCAGTTCTGTTCTTACTTTCGTTCAAGCTCTTCTTGCTTCGAGCGCACTTTTGCTTGGTAGTCTGTACATCGCCAAAGGTGTTACGGAAGGCATCTGGAGTACAGGTTCCTGGGTTGCCTGGGTGTGGTATTGGGGTGTCCTTTTCATCCCTCTTACCTGGACTCCTTCGCTGCGAGCCGCTACCGCCGACGCGAGGTCTGTCTTTGGAGTGCTTGACAAACCCATGGGGGTAGTTTATGGCAAGGGCTCAATTGATGGAGCTGGTGGTATTGAAATCAAGTTTGGTATGTATCCACTGGCTTCTTGACGTGTGCTCCCGCGCTGACTGGTGGAAATTAGACAACGTGTCGCTTACACATCCCTATACTGACTCACAGGAGCCGGTTTCTACCCTCACTGGTGTCTCGTTTGTTCTTCCACCTTCGTCCGTCACAGCCATTGTCAGTGTACCTGACTCCTGGAGGTCGAGTATTTCGAAGGCACTCTTCCGCCTGTATGATGTCGACTCTGGTTCTATCCAACTTAGCGGTATACCCATCCACACCCTTTCACTCGCGTCTCACCGTTCTGTTGTCGCTGCTGTCCCTGATATCCCTCCTGAGGGGCGTACGAGGGCTGTATCTCGTGCATTGGGAAAGGATGCAAAGGTTGTCCTCATTGAGGGTCCGTTGGAGCCCGCATTCATCGGTGGCAGGACTGTGATTTGGGACGTTGGAACGACCGGACTTAACGGCGTTGATAGCGTTGATCAGTAGGTTGAAGGGAGACCTCCTTGAACAGTGACTTACCACCGTTAATAGAATTCTCGTCCTCAAAGATGGCCAACTGGTTGAATCCGGCTCCTTCAAGGAGCTTGTGCAGAGAGACGGTGTATTTGCGTCGTTGTGGACTGACCATGTTGGCGCTGGTGCTCCCGTTCCCGGTTCTTCTTCCGTAACAGTATCTGGCGTCGCAGAAGCTTATGATGCTTCGATTGTCACCGCACAACCTATCGACCGTCAAATCGATGAGGCCCTTGTAGAGGCATTCATTTCGGACTCGCCACATGCTGTAACCGCATCTATTCGTGCCCCGTCTATTAAGCCTACTACCAGTTTCAAAGCGGACAGTGTCGCTCCATCTGTACCCGCCAAGGACATCCCTTCTGTTTCCTTCCCTACAGCGCCAGAAGAAACAACACCAGTCGCATTCCTGATCGCGCCAGACATTGGAGCAGTTTCGTTCCCACCATCCTCTCCCCCAGCACCCGTTGCGTTCCCCAAGACGGATGACTCGCGGTCCATCGATAGTGGCTCCCAGGCTCATGTTCGCCTCCCTACATCCATCACCTTTGATACTACTGCTACACCCCCGCGAGTGTCAACACCGGATCCTGGTTCATCCCCTGGCCACGACGCTGAGGGGAAGAGAAAACGAATCTCGTCGCAAAATTTCCAGCGGTTGGCCAGGAGAATATCTCTTTCTGCACCCAAAAAGGGATCAATGCCGAACATACCAGGAATAGCTGGCATCGCGAGTGTGTTGAGACGGGAAACAAGTGTCAAAACTTCTGACAAGGGTGATGGGGAGAGTGGCGCAAGGGACAGTATTGATGCTGCTGGTGTGAGTTCAAGTGCACCAGAAACGGCACGGAATTCAGGGGAGATCGGCACTGAGCGGACCGAGAAGGACAAGGAACGCGAGGAAAAGAAGCGCAGGAGAAAGAGTTTCATGGAGGTGGTTAGCGGGATTCGGGGAGAGAGTAACTCTACTGCAACACCACCGACAGTGGACAGCGAGCTCCAAGGTTCTAGCGGCGATGCCTGAGACGGTGAAGACCTTTCTTTATATGATCTAGTTTTCGCATCTTTTCATTTTTTTCTCTACTCCTTCTGATGCTAACCCTTTCTTTACTCACCTATCGATTGATTCTGATTTCTTACTCATCGAAACTATCGTATCGTGGATCTTCATTCCGTTGTCATTCTTCATCTCAGCATATGTTCTAGCGATTGATCTCTGCTTCTCATTCCTCGAGAAGTCTCACCAATGAGTGTTTTATAGTCATTTTAAGCATGCCGGGAACTCGGTGTAGTTAGTTACGTTTACGCCTCGATGTCACGACTGCAATGCACAAGCTTTGTCGTTCTTTCCTTGATGGAATGAGAGTCTTTTCATAGAAGGTAATTCTTGAACGGTGATCCCTATCTAAGCGCGAATAGGTCCGAATTGGACCATTTGAAATTGATAACAAAAGACCAACGTTGGCCGCTAATGGCACGATGTCGAGTTCCCACTGGGGCCAATATCTGTGCTACGCAATACACGTACCAGCAAATTTTCCGCAGGTGAGACCGCAGGCTAACCGGGGAGCCAGGCATTTGGTCTGACATTTTGAGTAGCAATCGTGCCAGCCTGTGTTTCATGTAGACGCCAAGGTCAGATTCATGTGAATTGTTTCCCCACGGGCCAACGGAGGTAGTTCTGTCATTGGCTCGAAAAAGGCAATTGGAGTCTAGATCTAGCCAAACATTTTGAGTTCAGACCGGAGTTTGAACTTGGAGGGGGACGAGTTATAAAGAGGGGCGTCTTCGAAGCCCCATTTCATTTTCTCCCTCTCTCGCACGTCCACGTCCCTTTACTAGTGTTTCCGGGTCTCGGATACGTTCGTCTCCTGTACGACGGTTTCAAGCCAAATCTAGTGTATATCAGTGGTCTACGTCTCCTGGTCTCGATCGCATCGTCATGACTTCGAAAATCTATGTTGGGTCAGTCTGCCTCTGCACTGAGCATATTTAACTTGAGCTTCTTCTGTCTCTGGCGGAGGGAAGCGAAACTGATTCATTGATCTTCTTTCCGCTCTCGTGTCTGTAGAAATTTGAGTTGGAATACAACCGATGACGCTTTACGACAAGTCAGTACTGACTATAGCAGGGATCGAAGATGGCCCTTTGCTATGTTGTCTTGTTTGTCTCTGAATGAATGTTTCTTACGTCTCTTTACTTTTCCTGGATAT
This sequence comes from Leccinellum rugosiceps, assembly GCA_038089755.1. Taxonomy (NCBI): domain Eukaryota; kingdom Fungi; phylum Basidiomycota; class Agaricomycetes; order Boletales; family Boletaceae; genus Leccinellum; species Leccinellum rugosiceps. The sequence continues at coordinate 3,412 of JBBPLL010000039.1, read as the reverse complement.
GTTCTCGCTTGCTGCTGTTGCTGCCACTTTAAACATCAACAATGTGAAAATTTAGGCTTTTTCACAATATGGACAAGTGCTCGATGTGCGCGCCGTTTCCTATTTTGCTGTCTGAAAGCTTATTTGCCGTAACGCATTGTCGATTGTGATGGTCCTGCCGGATGTAGAGCATCGTCATGCGCGATCGTGACACTGGTCGTTCGCGTGGTTTCGGATTCGTGACCTATGGTTCTTCTGATGAAGCGAACGCTGCCATAGCTGCTCTTAATGAACATGAGCTCGATGGCAGGAGGGTCAAAGTAAACATGGCTAATGCTCGTGGTGGTGGTGCGCCCGGAGGCTTTGGTGCGCAGGCTCCAGCCGCCTATGGCGGTTATGGTGGGCTCATTTACGCTGTCGGGTATTTTATCGCGTGTTCATCTTACTGCTAGCTGGTGGTTATACTGGCGGCCAGGGCTATGCTCCGGCTGCAGCTTATGGTGGAGGCTTCTCCGGCCAAGGTTTGTCTCACATCTGTTTGTATGGTATTTGTGCTCCAATACTTTGGCAGGCGGTGCGTTTGGTGGCTACCCTGGTGGACAACAAGGGTACCAGGGTGGATACACAGGGTATCAACAACAACCTGGTAGCGGCGGTGGATACGGCTACTGAGTCTGGTATCTAGCCCACGGCATTCGTCGATACTTTCTACTCTTTCCCTATTTTTCAGACCTTCATTCACCTCGTCGATTGACCTTTGCCGTCACAAGGTCTTTGCTACCTCATGCCGTATGCCAATGTAAAACAAAACGCTCGCATGCGACTATAGTTCAATTTTATTGCGTTTGGTATCCTTTTTTTCTTCTTTCTTCCCTTTCCTTGTGCACCTTTTTCCGCAATACTTCTCATGTATTATTGAAACCTCGACTTCCCCCCAACGCGGCGAAGCAAAATAATAAGACCGTTTGGACACCTATGACTAGCTTACGTCAGCGATCGTTTCAATAACAACAGGTTTGGCTGATACGTCGCAGCAAACATCAAAGACGGGAATATTTGGCCAAACGAACAATCGTAGGATCCACAAGAGATGTGCTACTACAGAGATCAACACCACCAACAAGCATCGAAATTGTCCGGTAGAATGTACAGAACTTGGAACGATCATGCATGCATTTTAGCACCTGAAGGTGGAATCTTATCGACTCATTACCATCCACCACCACCACCACCACCTTGATAACCACCACCACTACGGTAACCACCTCCTCCGCCACCACCACTGTAGCCTCCGCCACCGTAACCTCCTCCACCGCCAGAAGGCCTAGCGTTTGCTAGGTTAACCCTGATACGTCTGCCATCGAGGTCTTGGTCATGCAGTGCATTGATGGCAGCATTAGCCTCTTCGTCAGAGCCAAAAGTGACGAAGCCAAAGCCACGAGAACGACCGGTCTCTCGATCTTTCATCACGATGCACTGAAGGGATAGCAACGAATACCGCGACAGTTCAGACGTGATGGTTTTTTTTTTGCGGAGACATGCATAAAGATTGATTTAGCAAACCATATCAAAAAGGGAGTCTCAACCCATCATGGTGCGATGATAGGGAGATTCCGTGACGAGATCGCGCACATCTATCACTGAGCCGCACTGAGAAAATGCCTATTTATTCACGATTTTGTTTTCCGAGAGGAGGGGGGGAAAAGAAAAACGAGATGAATTGAGCCACGAGGCACGCGGGACTGGACAACAGTGTACCTACATCTCTGAGGGTGTCATCCGTCGTGGCCCAACTTAGATTGCTAGATCCGATGAGTATTCCATGACGACGACTGCAGAGCAATGGTCGGCTCACCCAACATAAAGTTTTGCAGACATGATCGGAGGAGGAAGGAGAAGAGCGATGTAAAGCGCCGAGTAAGGTTTGAGCAGGTTCTTATACTGGGGTTTTTTTTTCAGACTCCCCTGCCTGCATTTGGGCAAGTTCAACGTGGCGTGGGAACTTTAAGGAGCATTCGGATCCTGTCCGGGACTAACCTGAATCATGGGTCGTTGAATTCAACGCTCAGTGTTCAAAGTTCAATTGTTGCAGATTTTTCTTTTCTTTTCTTTCGTCCACGACGGGCTGGTTGTGCAGCCCCCATATGTCATAGCGCGCAAGTTAGTTACCCCTTGATCCTTCTCCCGGCGTGGGGCCACGAGGCTTCCAACTTGAGGTTTCATGCAGCGCGGGTATAATGCGCACACGTTGCACAGCGCCTTCTCATCCTCTCCTTGCATTCAAAGTATTCGAAAAGTTGTGGGTCTGTCGCTGGGTTGTTCACCCTGCCATAAATGACTAAATGCACTCTCCTGGCCAGTCGCTAACAAGTTTGAAAGCCGCTGGTCCGGACCTCTGCACCCAAACGGGCACTCCTTTGCTGGCATCCCAAACCGGTCTCTGTACACCATGTTTCGGGCTCTCGCAAGGATGCTTTGCGTTTCGTTGAAGCGCAGCGATTCATCGCTGTCTTCGAGAGCTCCACGGGGGCTGCTTGACAATAGGGAGGAGTCACGAACTATCGTCATTCTCGGATCCCTCGGCGTTGGGAAGAGCTCGCTCATCAACATGCTCATCGGGAATCCAGTCGCCCCGGTGAGCAACAGCGTTCGCGTCGCTCATCCGTCCATCGTGGAATATTCTATCCCTCTCAGCGAGATCTCGCGAAAGTCCTCTTTTTCGACGTCCGATTATGATCTTACTCTCAGATTTTACGATACGCTTGGGTTGGAACATCGTCCATCACCTTGGGGAGCAATCAAGGCGCGCTTGAAGCGCAGCGGCGGCGTTCACCTCGTTATATACTGCATGCGCCGCGGGCGACTTTCCAGGGAGCAAGTAACGCACCTGGACACAATCTGGAAGACAGTCTGTCGAGAAGGGGACGTTCCTTTGGCACTGGTCATAGGTGACATTGGCCGTCATCATGAATCCCCTGAGGAGTGGTGGGAGATGAACGGCGAGGATCTTGAAAATGCTGTTCGAGTCAGATTTAATGATCACATCTGCTTGAATACTTGGCATCCAGCCCACCCCTCTTGGAAAGACCAGGGGGCGACTTACGAGGAAACGCAGAAGCTTGTTTGTGACCTTGTGATACGCCACTGTAAATTTCTACACACGGATGCATGATAGGTTTGATGTATGTATTACCCACTGCCTGTATTATTTGCCAAATATGAAATCATTCGAAATTGTAGTTGGATCGCAAGTGCACAGTAAGTTGTGGATCCACGGTATAGGATGTGACAACTCGTTTCATCGTTTATAAAGCAAACTATTCAATTCTTCGGCCTGTTCCTTGGTCAACCCACAACGGTTTTTGAGGGTATTGCCAACGCTGAATCTTCCCTGCCAAAACGGGCTTTTAACTCCAATCATTCCTACGATGAT